>JAPKLY010000769.1:87244-113674 GCA_026898435.1 Prunella vulgaris | reverse complement strand
TCTCTTTGTTTGTGTTACTATATGGATAAATGTGTGTTACTATATGGGCAAAATATATTTTTATGAGAATAAATATGCATTTCTTATCATCCCTTTAAATCTAGGTTTATTGTTCCATCTAATACATATATTATTATATACAAATATAATTATTTCTATAAAAATAAGTAAATATTTGTGAATAATTAATACTCCCTCCGTCCCATAATTGTTTTCACATTTTCCTTTTTCGTCCGTCCCACAATTGTTTTCACACCCTATAAATGGAAACTATTACTTTAACTTTATTCTCACAATCCAACTAATCTCATTATTTTAATAATATAACTTTACACAACACTGTACTTTTCTTAAAAGTTGTGCCATCCCAGAGGTGAAAACACCTCCGGGACGGAGGGAGTATTTGTTCTTATAGTAATAACATACATGTTATTCTTACATTATGTGAAAAAATATTTATTCTAAAAACAAATAAATGCATATAAAATAACAATATTTTACAAGATAGTAATGCATATTTGCTCTAATAGTAACACACATTTGTCTCTCAATTTGTATTACTATATGGGCAAATGTGTGTTACTATATGAGCAAAATATATTTTATGATAATAAATATGTGTTTCTTAATTTATTCATTATCTTTTAAAATCTAGGTATATTGTTTCATATAATACATATATTATTATATTTAAAAATAATTATTTCTATAAAAATAAATAAATATTTGTTTATAATCAAATATTTATTCTTAAACTAATACACATTTTTCTTTTGCATTATGTGAAAATTTATTTATTCTAAAACAAATGAATATGTGTACAATAACAACATTTTATAAGATAGTAACACACATATGTTCTAATAGTAACATATATTTGCTCTTCTGTTTGTGTTACTATATGGGCAAATATGTGTTACTATATAAACAAATGTGTGTTATTATACTAACATAAATAGAGAATAAAATTTTAAATTTATTACATAATATTATTTAATTATTTTTAAAGTTATAATCAATACTTGGGCTTGGGCCTTAATATTATAACATACGCATGGCAATGTTAATTCCTGGGGGCGGGTGGTTTGAGTTGAATGTAATATTAATTCGTGTGGTGAGGGGCGTGTGTTTGGGTGGAGAGGGAGCGCGTGGGGTATAATATTTTTTAGTTTATTTTTTTAAATTTCTACGGTAGAAATTTCTATATAAGTTTTTGTCTATTTTTGGACGTTGATTAAGTCTTTCTAAAATTTTATATATTGTCATACATTTTAGAAAGAAACACATCTATTAAGTAATTGCTATTTAGATTGTATAACTTTAGGAATCGTTTAATTTGGATTTTTTTATATGATGATAGTTTAGTATACAAAGGATAAAGTCATATTATTAATGAAAACTAGTATTTTTGCCCATGCAATGCACGGTTTAAATATATATTTTTTAATTAAATTAATTATATTCCATGTCTTTATTGTAAAATATAATTAAAATTTTGTTGTTAATTAATTTTAAAATTAGTAAATATATAATTTTCATAATTATGCATATACTTAATTTATTTATATTTGATTTTTAAATGGATAATAATAAAATAAAGACAATAACATCTTAATATTATATAAAGACGAAGTTATGAAATCAACCAAAATGCTCGAGTTCGAAATTCCTCTCTTCTCATTAATTCTAGCAAAAAAAAATCTCAATCTTATATTTGAAGTGTTATAATCTTGACCCTACATTATATATATATATATATATATATAAATCTCATAAATATATTCATAATATCAAATTCTATATCTAATTTTTATTAATCTCAACCGTTCATCTTGATTGCTATACTTATATAAATCTCAACTCTACAAAAATTATTATTCTTATCTTTTAACCTTATTTCTGCGTGCGTCTCTTTCTTCTTCTTATTTCCTTGTTCTTATTTATAGTATTATGATATTCTAATTGTTTATTTATCTTTTTATGTTCGATTTTTTCTTTCTTACAGGTTCATGTTTTACATCTAACAATTTGGTGAAATAATATTTTTCTATTGCAACACAATTTTCGTGGTTTTCTTTTGGAGGTAATGTTTAATTGCTACAATTGCGCATTTATTTAATTTAAAATTTTGATGTTTGAATTGTTTATTTATCTTTTAAATTTTTTTTTCATGTTTTAATATTATGATATTATTTATTTATTTTTTTATGTTCAATTTTAATTACAGGTTCGCATTAAAATCAATGTGTCTGCGTCATACATACTGTAAGTTAATTTATAATTCTAGAAAAAAAAGATGTTTTAGAGCATAATATTGTATATGTGTTGTGCATGTGTACAGATTCTTTAATTACTTAATATATTTTTCTTTATAATAATTTTTTCCATGTTCTTAATATTTTAATGGGGCAAACACATCAAGGTCTAAAGTAATAACATAAATTAAATATGAGTAAAAAAAACTTTTATGACATACACATAGGTCTAAATCCTAAAAAGTAATAGCAATCTTAATTAACATTAATAAAGTAAAAAAGAAACTGACACACTCTTTCCCTATTCTTGAGACTACTCTACCTATGAATAATGGAAAACGGTGCACCGTGTAAAAGGGTAAAACCAGTATATCAGCAATTATAAAACCTAAACGGCAATACAAGGTCCTCCGGGAACGAAAATCCACAGAGGTTTCGGCATTTCAAGGGACAGCGTTAGTCGGTAAGTTTCGATCTGCTCCAGTGTATTAATGTATCGATGCATTTTGTGAATTTTAAGTAAATAGAGAAACAGAGACGTTTGCGTCGATATCTATGGGGGCACGTAGAGGGTAGAAACGACATACACAAGGGCGATTAGGGGTTTTTTTTAGTCACAATCCGGCTAAGATCGATTAATTACAGTGTCATCGCTCCTAAAATGTGTGTGTAGTTATTTCGTTTTTGTTTTTGTTTTTGTTTGGGTGTTGCGGTGGAAGGAGTGAGACGAAATGGCCGGTTGCCATTATTTAAATTTTTTTTGGTCTTTTATTCAATCCTGAAAATAGTTAAATGTAATGAAAGTTCTTACTTAAACTGGCAGTTGTTCTGAATTACAATGGTGCCTATAATAACCTATTTTTCCAAGCAATCCGTACAATGGTGACCCCAGCAAAAGATATTATAATGATGAGGTTTTGAGCAAGTTTTGTCTAATGAACACTGTTACTCGTTGCCATTACATAAATCTGTTGTTTCATAAGGAGACTGAAGCCGATTGTCGAGCAGGAAAATGGCATGCTTGCACGATCACAGCTGCGAAGATCACGAGTGCTCATCCGATTGGTCTCTCTACAAGCACATAGATCTCTAAAGGGTTTATCACTTTCTCTCTACCTATATTTATATTTGTTTTTACCCTTAAATCCCAAGTTATCGTGTTATTTGCGGCTCTGTTGTATGCTATTTCTTTCTCTATGGAAAACTCACTTGTTTCAAGGACGAATTTAATTGTTTGAACTAAAATCTTCGTAAATTTTCTATGAATTTCTGTTCGGTGATTTGTCTAGAACCTACAGTTAGGGTTTTGTTATCAATTGAATTTAATAAAAGTTTTATTGTGGAAAAGGTATCCTCACTCAATGAGGCTATTTCTGGAAGTGTGAAGTCAGTATTCAGAGCTTGGGAGCAACGTCTAAACTCTTCAGAGGTGTATATCTTGAGATGATGCTCATATTCGTATATTTAGTTCCTATAATTTGTTGTCTTTCTTATCTCAACATAGTATTAAGCATAGAGTCGCATATATTGCAGGAATAGGATGAATTCTGCTGGGAAAATTATATGTTATACTTCCTCAGTTTGATTGTGGTTGTATCTTAATAGCAATTCAGTACTTTAAACTTTTGTTTCAACTGCTACAGGGTCATCTGGAATGCAATGATGGTGATCCTGAGTTGATAGTATTCATTCTGTAAGTAATAACCTATATTAGTCTGATAAAACAAAATCATGGTGGATGTCTTTTTATCCTATTTATAAGGAAATTAATTAAGGCAGCCGGCAAGGATGCACTTCGAAGTGCATAAAAAAAGCCTTTACAGACTACAGATTGCAAAATTTCTTGGAGCTCATATAATTGAACAGAGAAGTGAACAACGTATTATGTGATACTTTCAAATTTTGACTTGGTGGTATTGTTGTTTATGCGTGCTTAGTTCAGTAATCCAAACTTTGTGGACTGTTAATGTGTGTTTGCTAATTTAAGTAATTGTGGAAACAATGATGGTGGTATTTATGTTTTCCATGAATGCTGATATAATCCAGTTGTTTCTGGTTTGATCATACAATCTAATTGAAATTTTTTACCTTCTGGTAATTTGGTGAATGTTTGTATAGATTTACCTCAGATGTTAAGATTAAGAGCATTTCAATTGTTGGTGGTGCTGATGGAACAAGTCCTGCAAAGATGAGGGTGTGAGTTCTAATAATTGATGCAACTTTCATTTTAATTTACCGTTCTATAATTATGTTTGCTTTTTTTCCCTTGAACATTTTTTCTGACACAGTTTTGGTGTATAGTGTGCCATATGATAGAGAAGGAATTTAGCTCGCACAACACTCGTAAGGCCGTATTCTCAGCGAACGATACAGGAGAGTATAGGAAAAAATAGTTGAGTGGTTTGTGGATGATGACGCAGCTGGGAATAGCACAGATAATTGAGGCATTACTCAATGAGGTTAGATGACATTAAGTATTTTGGTGCATGTGTGATGCATATTTTGGGGGAAAAATTGCCTGGATATAAGAAGTTGTCTAATGGCTTTGTTATGTTTTGCAAATTATTGATATATGTATTTGCTTGTTGTTAAGTTATGTGGCGAAGTGTAGTAGGCAATGACTAACGACTGTTTTGATTGTGCAAAAGTATCACAACCGTTAGGTTAAGTGTAGTGAAGATACTGCTGGTCAGTAACATCTTCTTATGTAATATCTAACAATTGCTTGGCTAAGTAATTGTTATGGCACTTTGATAAGTCCTACAGGGCTGCATCATGTAACTTCATTGGTAAATGCTACAGGGCTGCAACATTTTACTTCATTGATTATTGTAACATATCATAATGCATGTCATACTTCATTGATAAATGCTACATGGCCGCATCATTCAACAAGTAGTATGGTTGGTATTACCTAATGTACACAATGGACATCTATTGGGATCATTGCAGTAATAACAATGCATGTAACTACTGTGATGTTATGTAGCATCTGAGCCCTACTTGATTAGATGAGTGTTATGGTTTGAACAGATTGTTACTTCCTTGGTATAATGACTACGTAGACAGTATAACTAACTTTATGTAATTCACACAGTAAGTCTATTATACTATAGTTATGCAAAAGTGACATGCAACAATATTTTTTCATACGGCCAAATAATTTCATTTTCTTGATTAAGGTCAGTGCACTCGCGTTATACCCTGAGGAAAGGCAACAAAGTTGTTGCAATGTAAATCATTCATTTAATTTCTACAGAGCTACAGGGCTGCATCATTTTACTTCATTGGTTACTGTTACATGGCTGCATCATTTTACTTCATTGATTAAAGCTACATGGCTGAACCATTCAACGGATAGTATGGTTGGTGTTAGCTAATTTAGCATTGGCTATTTTTTGTGTGTATTAGAAGCACGTCTATTGGGATTACTGCAGTAATAACAATGCATGGAATTTCTGTGATGTTATGCAGCATCTGAATCCTACTTGATTATATAAATGTTAAGGCATTCCATGCACTGTGATAGGCTGAACGTATGAATCCTACTTGATTATATAAATGTTAAGGCATTCTATGCATTGTGATAGGCTGAATCAATTGTTACTTCTTTGGTATAATGGCTATACAGATAGTATAACTAACTTTCTTTAATTTCCACATTTAGTCTATTATACTATAGTTATACAAAGTGACATGCAACAATATCTTTTCACACGAATTATAATTTAGTTTTCTTGATTAGGGTCAGTGCAACAACAATTTTATCCCCTGTGGGAAGGCAACAAAATTGTTGCAAAGAAACTCATTCGTTTTTTATTTCTATGAAAGATATACTGCATAATACCGACAACGGAGCATTATTATCACACAAATTTTCTAGGAAATTGTAACTAATTCACATCGATTGACTTCCATGAAAATATTTATTTTGTGTGGTTCAATCGTGCTGATACGTCTACGGGTTTTTTTATATTATTTAACCGTCTGAGTGAATATACGATTTATCTATGAGAATGTAATCATTTTCTGGATGGGTGTTCCGCAAAAAAAATAAAAAACTGAGCAAAAGTAACCAATTAATCTAACGGCATATGGTTTTTATGTTATAACAAATTTTTGTTGATCTGAATCCGAAAAAATAAAATGCATGATTGTAACTGATTAACAAAAATAACACAGATACACAATATTCATAAAATAGTCATAAAACATAGTTACTTGTTGATGTGCCATGATGGATAGACGTATTGATGGACCAATTAAGCAAAGTAACAACGCCTAGCTTGTAAGAAAAAATGAGCATACAATGTATCAATTGAAAAAATGATAGACAAAGTGATTGTCTGTCTCTTCCTTATTACAGCCGGTGTAGACATTATGTCGTCCCTGCATTGATAAAAAATACAATTTATTATCTGTAATCAGGGACTATCAATAGGCCCACAATCTTTTTGACAATGAAGGGTGTAAAAGATCAAAGAGTGCCTAAGTGTTGTTCATGTGTTGTGATGCAAATCTACACAAATTATACTACATTGCTGCTGAAACTATTGGATAGAATTGTATGTGCAACTAACAAAGGAAACGGGAAATTAGTATTTTTGTATTAATAGCCTGTTCATTAGCTGGGCATAATGTTGTCATCACATGTTTATATTAGTTCATGCATGCTTCTACCCCAAAAACTAACATACAATCATAATCCACACACTCCCTACTAATATTTGTATAAAATCATCTATGCTTCAGTCACCCCCATGATGCCAGCATATACCATTTCCTTTATACAGTTACATGACACGTATAGAAACAGCATCCTGAACATATAGTAAATTAAGCAAGCAAGAACCTGAAGAGAATCTTTACCTAGAATATCATCGTATAACATGTATTATGCTCAATTACACCTCTGAGTTGTTCCCCACTGCATCCTATAACATGTATTATACTCAATTACTTGATTATGACTCCAGTCACCTCTTAATCGAGGATTTAAATGCAAAATCTTTGGTGGATCCTCCCCAGTCACAGCTTTCAGTCCTTGCAGCTCAACCATGAACTGTGACACTAAAATCAATCCATCTTTAGCCCTCACTTTAGCAAGCTGTGGTACATACTCATGGTGAGCATGTTGTGGAGTTCCAATCAATGTGATGGAAGAACCTGCAGCAAGACCACATGGAAGAAACATAAGAAAGTCCTGTTTAGCAAATTCTTCTCCACTCATTGAAACCCATGAAGGACATGACTCTGGCTTTCCTTCAAGTATGGTGCTCATATCAATCTCCTCTTGATCGTATGTGCTTGCCTCTTCCCAAGCCTTCAGCCCAAACCTCATCTGCCATTCGGTCAAGCCCAGAGAAGTTATTGGCCTTATTCATCCGCCTCAATGCTTCAGTAGTTATTCGACCATATTTCTGCTTTGAGGACTTTGGCACTGAATGGTGATTACTTGTCTCCTCCAGTAAAGCCTCTGCTTGAGGGTTCATAGTATCGGCTTTATTTTCGTTATTCTGTAAGATTCTGTGGATCCCATCAGAACTGACATGTGATTTAGCAATCCCCGCATCATCTTCATCCCTCAGCGAAAATCCATCAAAATTATCGTCGTCATCATCACTTAGTATAGTGGCATTCTCCCAGAACTCAGGAAACTTGTAGAAAAATAAAGTCAAATACAAAGCAGCTGCACCCACCAGAATATAGGATAATTTGAACCTCCTTCCACTGGGAGACTCCTTTCAACTTCTTCATCCTCAAAAGCCCAATAAACAAATGCAACTCGTCACCAAAAAAGGCAAAACGCTCCTTAGAAAAGGGTTAAGGATCCAACAAATATATGTACACAGATGTTACAGATTTCAATTCTCACACTCAATTACACTACCTGGAGACGAGTCCATTCACAAGCAATGTCTCCAGCAGAAAACTAGTTTCTTCATAGAGGCCTAAAATGTACGATACAAGCGACGGGTATTGAATGCATTAAACTTCATTTAGATTCCAGAGGTATTAGTTCATCGAAGGAAACCCTTTTACTCCGCCATAAACTGATCCCAATGCCATTTCTTATAAATGAGAATAACCCCTCTCAAACAAAACCGTAAAATTAAACGAACCGACGACAAAAAATGGGAAAGGGGAAAACCCAACTACATGAAAGCAATTCATTTCTCTGTAATTCTTATCTATCAGCTTAATTTCCACCACATCCGATGAATCATAAAAAAAACCCAGCTTCTGTTTTTTATCAAAGCGCTTCTCTTCATCACCTTTCTTCACTCAGTCAATTCGTCGAACAGGGACGCTGCAATTCTGCTCCGAGTCAAGAAGAGTCAACTCAAAGACCCGGATAGAAACTCAACGATTGGCTCCCCCAACTCAGAACTCCCCATGCAACTGGACCGGCATTTTTTGCGAATGGAGAGATACGATTCACAAAAAACTCGAATGGAGAAGAAATGGAATACGCTGCGCAATGGGTATCAGAGCAGAAATCACCAAAGAAAAAAGGAGAAGTACCTGGAGGACAGCTGAGCAGCAAAAACAATGGCGGCTGCCGGAATCGACCGGTGGAGCCGCGACAGAGGTCTAGATACACTTGACCGGTGGAATCGACAATAAACCCATAGCGACAATAGCAGCGTTTTTCGCCGGTAGCACCATTTTTCACATGCGCCGGAGTATGATTCTCTGATAGCACCATTTTTCGCTGGTGGAATGGTTTTTCTATTGCACTGATTGATACAACGAAGATGTACGTCTGGAATTTGAATTTTTGAAATGGGCCATTTATTGATGCCTGCATCCTCACGGCTGAGACGGTGTTACCCGGAGGATAATTGGAATCACCTAATATCATCTGGAGAAACACCTATCAGGGATAGACCCCTATTTGTTATTTATCCTTCCATAATCACGTGATAATTAAGCGTATTTAGCAGCCCTAAGTGTAATCAAGCAACTGGATTAGACCTGACTGTGAGGTGTCATTTGGAGTAGACTAGAACGTGGGATAATGCGTAGGAAAAGACCACATTGTATTTTTCCCTATTTTAATATTGTTTATTTATTTTTTATGTTCAATTTTAATTACAAGTTCGCATTAAAATCATTGTGTATACGCCATACATACCGTAAGTTATTTATATTTTTTTAAATATATGTATTTTTGTTTCACACCGCGAAATTCGCGGGTATACATCCTAGTAGATATATAAATAGAAAAACTTATATTTGTATTTTATGTTGTCCTCATTTTGAAAATTTATTCAAAATTTACATTTAAAAAAAATGAAAACTATAATTATAATATAAATGTAGTCTCATAATTTTAATTGTAAGAAAATTATGTTAATTAATAATTGAATAATTAAATTTAAAAATACTTTAATAAATATAATAATATACTTTGAAAGTAGAATAAATTTGTTAATTAAATTAATTGGCTCAATACTTTGAAAGGTCATTAAATCAAACTATGAACTGTATCATTAATATTAAAGGTTTATTAATTAATATATTAAAATTAAGCATAACTGATTTGATTTTTGAAATGTACAGTACTATCAAATGAGAGTAAAAAATTCAAATTTAAAATTTGAAGTTATCTATAAATTAAATTTAAATTTTGAACTTATCACATGATAAACTTTTCATAAAACACTTAGTGATAAATTTTTTATTAAAATATACTTGCTTTTTTATATCATCGTAACATTCATTTAATAAACTAATAAAATTAACAAAATTATAATTAAATAATATAAAAAAAGCGTATTTGCCATGTTACAAAAAATGTAATAAATATTTATTTAAAAAAATACTCTTATAAAAACTATTAAAACACACAAGATCACACTTATTTATTTATGTTTTTTTTTTAAGTGTGTGATCTCATATGATAAAAGTAGTTATGCACCAAATTCTATAATAAATAGTTTTAAGAAAAAAATAAAACGAATGAGAGAGTTGGGCGGAGGTTTCATTAATGGCCCATATCTTTTACTCCCTCTGTCCCAGAGGAACTTGCAAGTTTTCCTTTTCGGGACGTCCCAGAGGAACTTGCAGACGCAAAAAAGGAAACCCTTTTATAAACTTCACCCTCACAATATCTACATATTTACACAAAATGTCATTACTTTTTCACTTTTTGGGCCCACATTACACTCAATCCAACTAACTTTTTCACTTTTTACATAAAATTTACCAAATTAACCCTCAAAACACTATTTTTTTTACTTTATTCTACTTTTATCTTATTTTGTGTGCCCTCCACCCCTTGCAAGTTGCTCCGGGACGGAAGGAGTACTAGTTATGAGTTAGCCACATATTTTCAGCGGTACCGCCTCCTTCTCCACCCTAAGGCCGCCTCCACCGTGCATCATTCCATCGCCCCAGCACAACCTCCTAGCGACATCAAAGTCGTCTTTTCGTTGCTTTTCTTAAAAAAGAAAATGGAATTTCTTTCACCCCTCTTTTTAGATCTCAGTCAGTTTTAAAATTCGACGTACATGTAGCTTGCGCTAGAAGAGGTAATCAATAGTCATTCCTAATATCATCTCTAGATCTGGGTAGATGTGATATCGCTGAATCGTTGCCCCGATCTAATGTGTTATTTGTTTCCATTTGCAGTAACAGATTGACTTCGAAGATATGATGCCATCATCTGCAAATATGAAAGAAAATTAAGTGCTTAGTTTGGAATACTCAGAAACAAAAATCTTAAAATAGTTGAAATCACTCTTGAAGCGATTCTTTAACTTGCTTTGGCACTAATCCTCAGCCACTGTGAAAGGTCACTGAGATTTAATTTTAATTTGTATTTTTTTATACAATTCAATTATTAGAAAATGAAAGGTCACTGTGATTTAAACTTTGGATTTCGTGAAATAGGCGGTGCACAGTTGCAGAGATTACTACTCACGCATTTACGTAGGCACGTGAACCAAATGAATTTTAGTAAAAATTTGAAAAGATCATTTTCCTTATGCAACATCATCTCTGCAAATTAAATTGCATGATCTTCACAAATAATAAAAAAATAATGTATTTTTTTAATATCCACATTAATTCGTAAATACATGCTCATTAAATAAATTTTTTTGAATTAAGTCCGCATATCAAAACACCGTATTAAATAATCGTGAAAATTTTAAATCTTAAAATAAGAAATTTTATTCTACAACATCTTCAAAATTTAATGAACATCTTCAACAACTCGATAAAAAAATTATTCTATAATAGCTTCTTTACATAAACAAATTTTTACGCAGAAATGAAAAATGAGCAGTATCCATATCATCATTAATCTTCTAAAAACTTTCAAAATGCTTCTACAAAACTAATTTTCCTGCAATATAAAAAAAAAGTATAAACCAATAATGTTGATGAAGAAGCGATATACATATATATAGACAAATTAAGTGTAACGGTCTCATATGTCAAGGTATAATTCAAAGGAGATAGTCTATCCAATCAATTAGATGAAAATAATGCAAAAACCACAGTTAAAGTCATTACATATCAATTGAGAAATTGATCCAACGACTAACATAAGAAATAGAAAAAATCATCAACTGTCAAAACTAAATGACACCTTAAATATAAAAGGAAAAATTGCTGCTATTATATATTTATAGATGTGTATTGCTAAATGATGTGGGTGCATATAATTTATACCTTTTAAATTAATAAAATTAAAAGGTGTGTGGATGTGGGTGTATATAACCTGGCCTATATATTGATATAGATTAGGCCTCATATATTTGTTTACTCTATAATTTGATTGGGCCACAGTAAAATTACGTAGGCAATAATTTGATTGGGCCTAAAACCCACGGAGGTATTTTAAGGGGTGATTTGGTAAAAATCACAGAGACCTACCTCCATATATAAATCCAAACCCTAACGTCGAAACCTCTTCACTGCACCCTCAAGCGGAAAGAGCATAGTACGGAGAAAGCGGCGGCGTCGTATCTCCCTGTCAAGGTACTCTCTTCCGATCTGATTTTGCTTACGTTTAAAATCTTATTGTTGCTTGTAGGTGGATCATATTTTTCTAAGTTTTTGATTTTTTTTCTCAGCGTTGTTTTGCTTGTTTTCAATGGGATGGATTGTTTGTAATTGGTTAGATCCTCTTACACATTGTTCGGGTTTGAATTGAGCGAGAGAAACGTGCCAAATCGTTTCGTAAGGAAACTAATTGGGAAAAGATGTTGATATATACTGATTTTGATAACGTATCGTTGTTTTAGTCATTTTTGCTGGCTTTTATGTTTCGAAAGGAAATTGCATTTGTGTGTGTGTTTTGTATATACAAGTTTCTTTTATTCGGAGAGAAAGTGAAATAGACAATAAAACGACCATAGATTATCAAAATCATTATATAAACATTTATGCGTCTTACACTTTGATTCTGTGTTTTGAGTGGCGAGCTTTTGTAATTGCTGTAGTTAAGTGAAAGCAAAAATTGGGTAGAAAGTGATTTTGAATTTCCAGATTAAGGAACTTGTTTGTGTGATTATTTTATTAATCATGAAAACGTGGGCAATATTTTTTAACTATGTATAACATCGAGTGTGAATTTATCCAATAAGTTCACACTTAATGCACATCCCCCGTACGTTCACAGAGTAGTGATTTGTAGGATACAACCAGTTTATCGTCTACTATTATATACATCCTCTTTAAAGCATAGAGGGCCCTCATATTGTTTGGTATGGGAACTGTAGATGTATATGATACTAACATTTATGATTATTTTTTTCAGGTAGCAGAAGATGGTGAGAATCAGTGTCTTGAATGATGCTCTGAAGAGCATGTACAATGCTGAAAAGAGGGGAAAGCGTCAAGTGATGATCAGGCCATCCTCAAAGGTCATCATCAAGTTTCTTATCGTCATGCAGAAGCATGGTATGACCTACTTCATATTAACACTCTTTTTTCTGTTTCAATTGGTTTTACTTTTGCACAACACTTCTGCCATAATGGATTGCTTTTCAGGATACATTGGAGAGTTTGAGTATGTTGATGACCACAGGTCTGGAAAAATTGTGGTTGAATTGAATGGAAGGCTAAACAAATGTGGTGTTATTAGCCCTCGGTTTGATGTTGGAGTCAAGGAAATTGAGCCTTGGACTGCAAGACTGCTTCCTTCTAGACAGGTAGAGACTTAGTAACATGTCAAGCGAGTCTTGTTCTTCTGAGTAGATGTATTTTCTCTTTGGTTAATGACTTCTTTAAAGCAAAGCATTATTTATCTGACCTTTGAAGGGTAATTTGTGAACAATGAAATAAGCATTGTTGAAATTTTTATTTCATTTTGAATGCAAGTCAAATTTAATTGGACTATGTGTTCATCCATGATTGCTTATGCTAGAGCTAACAGCAAATCAGAACATTTGTAGATTTAGCATGTGTTATCAATTCTTTTTATCTTTTGCTACTATGTGAACCCTTACTTAGTCATTTCCCTCCAATATATTAACTAATATTATCTCTGATCTGTTACTGCAATTTTTTCTTTTTCTGGAAAGGTTTATGTACATGTGTTTTTTTATATCCTGCTGCCGAATTCACTTACTAGTTTTTTGTGGTTGAAAATCAGTTAAATCTTTGAATTTTGTGGTCAAATATTTTCATACATGGTTTTAAGTAGATGTAATTGGTTTATGGCCACTAAGAAATGATTATACTTTACAATTAGGCTTTGAACAACATGTATTTAACATGTCTGGCTATCTTTGCAGTTTGGCTACATTGTGCTGACAACATCTGCTGGTATCATGGATCACGAAGAAGCTCGTAGGAAAAACGTTGGAGGCAAAGTTCTGGGGTTCTTCTATTGAACGTGTGCTACAGTTGGGTCCATGTGCTTTTCCCTTATATATCTCTAGTGAATTTAATGTTGCTGTGTTTTTTGGCCTTCTGAGTTGCTTTGAAACATTTGCTGATTGTAGTCTTTAGAGATTGTGATGATCTTTTCATACTGCATTTCAAATTTTGTTGTGAAAGATTTTTTTATTATGATAGAATTCGGTAATGATGCTCAATCAATTTGAAACCTATCGTCTAAACCTCCTTTTTGAACTAGTTTTCTTCAAGGCATTTTGAAATCCAATCTAGTTGACTAGTTGAGTTGGATTTGAAATCCATTTATTAAAAGCCCTTTGCTTTAAAAATCGTTTGATGCGTATCCATTCTTTTGGGAATTTGATGATGGTTGTTTATGTTAAATCTCTTGAAGCGCAACCGTTCTTGTCCCAAAGGTTATCCTTATTAAACATTTTTGCACATATTCATTAATACTAGAAGTTATTGTAGTTATTAATTATGATACTAATATTTCACTTTGTTTATCTTTTATCCTTTGTTACTACTTTTTTTTAACAGTTAAGTGTGTGTTTTGTTTAAAGAATAAGGTGGAGTTGAAAATTTAATAGAATTTAAAAAATGGTAATGTGCATATTTTGTTGGGGCAGTTAAATATAGGAAGTAAGTTTTACCTTTGTTCTTGAAAAGTTTGTCTAATTTTTGTTGTAGTTTGTGTCGTAAAAATTTGAATATCTTAAATTGAAAATATTTCTTAAAACCTCTGTATTCGAAATTTTTATCTCATAAATTTTGTTCTACAAATTCTACACAATAAAGTTTTAAATTTTTAAAGGATGAATGCGTATTTATTTCAGGGTGGATTAATTATAAGATTAATTTATCCAAACATAATATTTTTTTAATGTAATGTAAAATTCATATTTTAAGTTCACTGACCTAAAATTCCCCGCATATTCGTTTATTTTTTGTAGCATTTTTTTTTTCTAAAATATTAAATTTGATTTTTATGATATTTTTTCTGTTTCAAATTTAATCGGCATTTTCTATTTGTCTTTCTAAATTAAATTAGATTTAATTAATAACTACTCCCTCCGTCCTAGGGGAATTTGCACCTCTGGTGGTATATGGGTAAATGTGTGGAAAGTTTTGTGAGTGCACGCAAATCGATGTTTTCCTTTTAAGTAGTGTGCAAATTGATTTGGGACAACCCAAAATAGAAAGTGTGCAAATTGGTTAGGGACGGAGGGAGTATGAATTAATATGTGCACAATAATATTATGAGCTGTAAATATAGAGTAGGGAGAATATAATTATAAAAAGTAATATTATTTTATTATTATTTATAAAAATATGATTTGGGAAAAGATTTAGCTATTTTTGGCATGTAGCATGCTTTAGTATCACACTGTAAATCTCGTGATATTCCTCGTATGCTTTAAAACAGCTTCTGATTTTTGTGAACATTCAAGTGCACGAGATTCATTTGGATTTTAAAAAAATATTATAAAAAATAATTAATAAAATTCTAATAATTAATCAGTAATACTAAAAAATAAATATTAATATCCCAAAAAATAATCAATATTAATCTAATTACAAAAAAATAAAAATAAGAAAAAGATACTTCAATAAGCGGCTGCATATTTTAATAATACCCAAAAATATACCTAAAAAGTAATAAAGTCGATACTTAATTTTTGATATTAAGTAGAGCTAGTGGGATAGTTTTAAAATGTTGCTTTTCTCTGCTGTGATAGAGATTGCATTTGATTATCAAGCTGAATCTACACAATTTGAGGATTCCAGTACATAAATTGTTTGAAATATTTCGCTTTAATTTAAAACAACAAATTTGATAATGTTATATATTTAATTAAACAAGATGATATCCCACACCAAATAAATACATATTACATAGCCTCATTTAAGGTGTTAATGAATATCGGTATGGCATTATTATAAACAAAATCGATCAAGTTTAAAACTTAAAAATTTGGACGCAATTCAAACCGAATTGTGTAATAATCGAATTAAACTGAGCCAAATTATTTGTCTTAGCATTGTTTATTTAAAAACAGAAAACAAAGCCATTAAAAAGATTAAAAAAACATTACAACAACACCACAAAAAACAACCCGATGCTTAGTCTTCCACCAGCGAAAAACTGCTCTCATTTAATTGTAAGGAGATGGAGAGTTGATATAATGCGCGATAATATGTAATAATCCATTGATGAAAAGAACTACATCTCAGGTTAATGTGTCTTTCTCATTCTTCAATGCGTCTCTCTTCAAATTAAGCACCATAACCATATTAAAAAAAAAAACATTGACACACTACTAGGTTTAAATGGAATAGCAGTCTACCTACAAAAATTACAATAGAAACAATAAATGGAAAAATCATAAAAAAAAAGAAGAAATGAGAGAAATTCGCACAAATGCGTAGAGAGTCCATCAACTAAAAATTTAATGGAGAAGAGAAACCCATGATAAAAAAAAAAAAAAAAACATGAAAATAGAACCACAAAAAACAGGACAAAAACAAAATGTTGAATTATCTCCAAGCTAACCTTATATCTTCCTTAATTCGTTCTCAAAAGGAATCGAACTTGAGTCACTCAATCAAGTGAGGAGTCTGGTGGCCAAATAAACCAACCCACCTAGTTACTCATGGTCCAATATATAGTGTGGTGTGTATATGATTGTCCAGGAATTGGTATAAGTGTTTGAGTATTTTATCCTTTTGATTATATTGAGATAGGATTTCTGAGAGAGGAATTTGACTCTCTCTCTCTCTCTCTCTCTCTCTCTCTCTCTCTCTCTCTCTCTCTCTCTCTCTGCCCATAACTCCAATTACCTACCCAACATTTAATTAACTCCTTTGACTATCTCATCCACTTCATTATGTGAAAAAAATTATATATAATATAAATAATATTAATCATTTAAATATTATTTACATCTCTCACTCACATATGAAGTTCCATGGTCTTTAACTCATTTCCTTCATAAATAACATATTATCCAGACAAATGGCTCGTGTGACCCACGTGAGCATGAGTTTCCATACTATACATCCGTTAGAAATATATAACACCTCAATCACTTCATTTTGGATACTTTGCTAGCTCGTTATAGCCTAGAACTCTTAAATATATAACACCTATTAAAATATCTCTTTTAAATCCCTAAAAAACAACGCATATGCAACATTTTTTGCGAAATCTATGTATTCATAATCAAATACATAGCATGATTGACTAATCAATGAATCACAGTACAATGTGTTAAAATAGAGACATTCTTCCTTTCTAACTAAGGTATCTATAGTCTCCCACTATAACTGCTTTCCTAGACATGTACTACGTCGATATTATTATCCATAACTATTGGTAACATGATAAAGTAGCAACACTAAAGTATAGACTTAGAAATATAGTAGAAAGTCTTAAGGGTATGTTTTAATAAGAACTCATACTTGAGATAACAGAGATAATTTTCTCATTCCTTTTAGGGTCAAAACATACATGTTTCTCAAAAACACATGTCACAATGTTTTTAACTTTCCAAGCAGGGAGTGTATGTCTCATTTTATTTGACATCATGTAAATTACAGTCCAAGTGTATTTTACACACTTAACACAAATATCCACCCACAAACGTCTAGGATATCCATAAATTCAGCTTTCTAACAAGTTAGATTATATTGTTTGCTATAATCTCATCTCTGTACTCACACTTAGACAGAGGTGATTGCTCGTATGAGAGAGCTAATCATTACTTGTCGACATACGATTATATATGAATCATCACATATAAATCATAAACACAAATAGTTATAACATTAATTATTACATCAACATATTTCAATATTCCATTTGAATTGTATCAAACCCTATACAAACCTAAATCTTTAACATGTCTTATAAAAATATCTCTAGCAATAGGTTTAGTAAAAGGATATGCCAACATTAAACGAGTAAAAATGTATCTTAGAATCACTTTCTTTTTCTCAACTATATCTCAAACAAAGTTATACCTTGTATCAATATGTTTGGTCTTTCCATGATATTTGGGATCCTTTGTGTAAGCAACGACTGCTTGATTATCACAATGAATTGACACAACTCCAACTAAGGTATTTATTGCCTCCAAATATTTTAGGAATCTTCTCAACCAAATAATCTCTTGTATTGCAGAAGCACATGCCACAAATTCGGCTTCCATTGTGGACAGTGCATTGCAAGTTTATTTCTTGCTACACCATGAGATTGCTCCATTGTTGAGCAAGAAGATATAACAGGAAGTTAATTTTCATTCATCTAAATCACCACTCCAGTCTGCATCTTTATGCCAATTCACTGTCATATTACTTCCCTGTTAGCAAACATAATAATCAGCAGTCCCTTTTAGATATATGAAAATCCTTTTCAGTGTATTCCAGTCTCTTTTCCCAGGATTAGATTGATACCTGCTAACTAGACCAACAACATAACATATGTTTGGTCATGTACACATCATTGCGTACATCAGACTTCCTATTGCATCGGCGTACGGTATTTTGGACGTTTTATCATTTTCTTCTTGAGACTTGGACACATGTCTAGGCTTAAAGATTCACATTTCATAACAGGAGTATCTAATGGTTTGCAGTTATCCATCTTGAATTATTTTAAGAGTTTCTTAATGTATGTCTCTTGAGACAAACCCAATAATCTTTTTGAACGATCCCTATGGATCTTAACACTAGTATGTATTCTGCTTCACTCATGTCTTTCATTTCAAAATTTGAATATAACCATCTCTTGATACTTTTAAGACACTCTTTGTTATTTTCAGCTAGTAGTATGTCGTCCACATATAGAGATAGAATCACAAAACAATTTGTAGAACATTTAACGGACACATAGTGATTTTTGTTTATCATAAAAAAGTTATATGAGATTACATTCTAATGAAATCTCAAATACCACTGTCTTGATGTTTGCCTATTTCGTGTATACTTGTACGTGGACGTTGTGGCTTAGGCAAGTTGACCAAGTAATAAAATATCGAACACAGGGAAACAATGCAATATTAAGCAAGAATTAGTTGTTTACTAAGGTAATAGCTAAGAAAAACAAGAAAATGTTCTTGGATTCTATCTACTTTCACAAAGAAGAGTAAATTCTAACTATCACCTTTTTCAAAGTGAGCAAGTGTGTGGGAGATGTGCATTGGAGTACTTCAACTATGGTTCATCTAGTATCCTATCTATCCTAGCATGCATAAGGTCCCTTGATGTCTTAATCAAGCTAAAGGGCTTTATCAAGTGCCTAGATCTCTCTACAACACCTAATACTCCATTTGAGAGGTTCTTAGCTTCTAAGAAATTCTCATTGACATAAAAGAATTAATACAAACACTTGGTGTGCACAAATATCAATAAAGAACTTCCATGAATTACCTCAATTCTCATGTGTTGCTAACTCACACAGGCGCAAAATATCCAAGTGATTACACCAAGTATTCAATCAAATAATCAAATTAGAGAATTAATTCATCAAGATCACTTATTCATGCATAAGATTAACAATACACTAAACTACACCATAGTATTCATACACCAATGCAACAAGAGATTAGCCCATGACTAATTGGCAATACAAATCAGCAATTAAGCAACTAATTATCATCATTAACACTAATATGAAAGAAAATTACTAGAATCTTACCAAATGTGAAGTAATTGAATAACTCTCCTACTACCTTCAAATGCTAACTTCTGATCTGGCACTCCAGATGATAAATCAAACCGTAGAAATGTAGCTAATAACGAGACTAATCTAATGCAACAAATGGATCGTAAATCTAATGGTTGGATTACAAGAAATCAAAGAGAGAAGTATGAAGATTAACTACAAACCTACTTAGTAACTTCCTAATCTCTCTCTAAACCTATCTAATGAATTGGAATGATCAAAAGTTCCTCCAAAATATGATCGTTGAGGTATTTATAGTGCCCACAATGTTTAGACCCTTTTGCCCTTCATTAAACGCGTGAAAAGATGACTTTGTCCTTAAGTCATAAAAAAATCAAACTAGCGCGTGATCACATTACTAAAGGCGCGCGATTGCGCGAGCTCCTTCTTCCGATTGTGCGTGCCTTGCGTGGTAATAGTGTGGAAATGCGCGATCATTCAACTACAGACGCGCGGTCAAGGCAGTTCCGTGGTGTCCAATTTTTAACTTTTTCATTTTCGATCCTATGACTCGTCCAAGCTTCCTAGGGTCTTCCTTTATGTCATTTAAGCTTCCCAATTTGCTCCGATCACATCATCTCTAATCACAATTTCCTCAATTTTGCACGATTTCACCTATAAACATAACTTTCTTGCCAAAAAGGGTGAATAACACAATGTATAGCATATTAGGGTCAATATTGCACATAAACCAATCAATATCATGCTAAAATGGATACAAAATGATGCAATTATAATCCTAATCATACCCCCAAACTAGATTGTTGCATGACCTCGGGCAATGAAGCGATAAGATAGGGGAATAATTGTATCAATGAGCATCTAGCACACAATCAAATGTCATGAACACATCACCCAATATCACACAAGTCTATAAATGCGCTCTCATCTAATCAACCCTCTACACACAATCAATGAACACATGATCAAATCAATGAGTTAAGATCCTCACTAGGAAGTGTATAGCTCAACTCTCAAGTGTATAAGGTGCACTCAATCATTACATAAAATACATCCACTACCATAGGCTTGACAAGAGTCTCAAATTCTCTACCACTTATTTGACAATTTGTTCACAAATCAATGAGGACTTTAACAAGGTTGTTGTGTTGACTCTTTGGTAAGGAAGAGAAAATATGGATCAAAGTGACTAAATATGATAAGTAAAGCATAGAAGGAATATAAGAGATCATTCACAATCTTCATGCTAATAGCACTTGCTTCTTCATGCACTTTTCTAATCATCACTTTTTCGTAAGCATTTGCTTCCCCTTTTTTCAAATTGTGATCATACTCACAACAAAAAGATCAACCTTTTCATAATTTCACTTGCACTCCCACTTTCAATTCCATGCTACTTGAATATCTTTCCACTTTAGCAACCAATTTCTTCATAATCTCACCACCTTCCTTTCTTCTTTTCACTCTACTAATCATAGGGACAAGATAGTTCCAAAAAGGAAGGAAGTATGACTTCAAGTATGGTTGACCAAAGGAAAGGTCTATAGGCACAAAATGGTAAGCAATGGATACAATATGAATGGTAGGCAATTTGGGCCAAGTGACTCAATACATATCAAAGATGGCCTCAAATCAGTCTTTGCAAACTCATCATCTTGTGTGGTCTCAAATAAGACTCAAGCCAAGTTCTAGAGTAAAATGTACAATGTTGATCTCTCAACAATTAATCATCATCCGTTCAAGATTTAAACGGGCATATAAGGCTCAAACCTCACAGATTATGGTGATCGTGACTCAAATCATCTCAAACATGTTCATATCATCAATGTATCAAGCATCAAAGATTCAACTACAATATAAACAAAACATGAATCACATGATATATGCACTACACTTAATATGCACTATCTACATCATCCATACAAAACCTATATCATGCATCATCTCCCTAAGCTAGCAACTATGGCAATCAACATCAAGCAAAAACCTAATCATCAATCAAAGCACAAGGTCTAAACATCAACAAAGCACCAAGAATCTAAATTATCATGCATTGCAAATAAGATTTGAAAAACGAACACACACCCCCAAACTTTTTTGGATTATGAATCCTAAAAGTTTGACAAAAGTGATGAAAATATGATTTGCAATGCTAACTCAAGTCATACCTCAAGAATCTCAAACAATTCAAAGGACAAATCCCAAACAAAATAACAATCTAAACAAACAATCTAAAATAGAACAAACTAAAACAAGGAAAGGAAAGTAAGTAGAGATAGAGAAGTGTAAATGCATACCTTGAGTTGGGATTAAGAATGGAAGAGTGAATTGCCAATCACTTGAAAAAATTTCTTCTTGGCCAAGTGGGAGGAATTTTCCTCAACACATCCTTCTAAAGCTTACAATTCTCATTAAATGTCATTGCAAATAAAAAATTTGAAGAACGAACACCCCCCCCCAAACTTTTTTGGATCAAGGATCCTAAAAGTTTGACAAAGAGTGATGAAAATATAATTTTCAATGAATCAATGAACCAACTAATGCATATATAAGCTCACTCAACCAAGAAACAACAATATATACCAAGAGGCAACACCCCAAACTAGGATAAATCAAGTGCACCAACCAAAGTAAGAGAACACAATACCTCATATAAGTGGTCATGAAATACAGAACACATCCCTTAGCTTCCAATTCCTACAAAAAGCAAACAAAATCAAACAATACTATCTACACTACAAATCAAAACAAATAAGCAATAATTTTTTCGAATGGGTTGCCTCCCATCTAGCGCTTGGATTTAACGTCCCCTAGTCAGACAACATTAAGGTCATCAGAATGGCCAAGGATATTTTTCATCCTTGCCATCATGTTCTAATCTCATAGCTTCATAATCAAGGAAGCTAGTCGGATTTCTACACCATACACCCACTTTCCTTTTCAATTTAAACTTATAAGCACAACCATTTTCCTCTTCTTTTCTCCTCAACCTTATCCACCCCCTTTTCCTACTATGAAAGATTCCCAAGAGGATCCTTAATTCTATTTTTTAGTCAATTAATTCAAGAGGTAAGACAAATTCACAATAACAACATCATCATTTAAAGCACAAGTAGAAGAATATAAGGGTTTAGAATTGCTCATTTCATTTGTAAGCTCATCTTCCACTTCATCTTGTTCTTCTTCTTCATTTGTGCTCATGTCCATGAGTGGACATTCCTCTACCTCTTCTTTGTTAATAGAATCTATGCTTTTGCTTTCCTCTCTTGGATCATCCTTTTCCTCTTCCTCTTCTTCTTGTTCCTTCACCTCATTCTCTTCTTCTTCTTGATTCCTATCAATGCATACAAAGGAAGTATCATATTCATTATCACCATAAAGAGGATTAATATCATAATCAATGTAATTATAAAGAGAATTAGTAAAAATCTTAAGATCGGAAGTTTCTTGAACACAAGGATCTTTGATCTCCTCAAATTCATCATCATTGTAGAGAGAATTAATACCAAAATCAAAGGAATCATAAAGATCTTTGTACTCGTTATCATCATTATAATCATCCTCTTCATCATCATCCTCTTTACTCTCATTATTTTCATCTTTATCATCTTCCTTTTCACTCTCTTCTCTTTTCTCTTCTAGTCCAACCTTCTCTTCTTCTTGATCCCTAACAATTTCAACATGAGAAATATTATACGCAATATAATCAATAAGAAGAGTAATATCATAATCAATGAAATCATGAAGAGGACTAGTAAAAATCTTAATATCGGTAATTTCTTGAAAAGAAAGAGCTTCGATCTCCTCATGACCATCATCATCTTCATCTTCATCTTTCACATTCCATTCTTCCCCCATACTTTCCACTTCCCTTTCTTGCTCTTCACCTAATGGAATATCAAATTCCATACCAACTACATCATCTAAGTTCTCCCCATTTTCCTAACCCACCTTATCGTCACAAACCTTATAGACTTGTTGGGTAAATGATTCGGTCAATTGACCCATTTGGATCTCCAAATTTGTGATTTGATGCCCATTAGTCTTGCAAACTTCATCAAATTTTTGATTGGTCTCCTCATGCATCCTTTCATCCTCCATCCCCATCTCTTCTATTTGTTTGACAATGTGAGCTAAAGTCTCATCCACATAGCTAGGAAGAGTTTCCTCTTGATGAAAAGTCTTAGGAAGAGGTGGAGTGTATGAACATGTATCTTGACCCATTTGATTACAATGAGATTTGCAAACTTCATCGAACTTTCGATTTCTCTCCTCAAGGTTCCTAGCTTCTTCCCTTCTAATCTCTTCGAGTTGCTTGACAATATAGACTAAGGTATCATTAACATGGCTTGGAGGAGCTTCTTCTTGATGATAAGGTATATGAGGAGGTACATTGTAAGAGCATGTATCTTGGTAAGGGTAATTGTGATGGTAGGAATCTTGATATGAATATGGATTAGAAGGATACGGATCTTCTTGTAGAGGTGGTTGTTGATATATGTAAGGTTGATATGTATATGATTTATAAGGATATATGTATTGTGGAGAATACGAGTATTGGTTTTATCCGTCCATCTTCAATTAAGTTCACTCCTACAAAGATAAAAGATCAACACTCACCAAGAATAATTAAGAACAAATAAAGAAAAACAAAGAAAAGAAAATGTAAACATCAAACCAAGCTTAACAACGGGGCCAAAAACTTGTTTGGCGTTGCCCACATTCAAGGACATTCAAGTAAACAAACAAACACAAGCCTAACAAGGAAAACGTTTCCCCGGCAACGGCACCAAAAATTTGTTTGCCAATTTCGTAGATGCTTCACACAAGTGTACTTGGACATTGTGGCTTAGACAAGTTGACCAAGTAATAAAATATCGAACACAGGGAAACAATGCGATATTAAGCAAGAATTGGTTGTTTACTAAGGTAATAGCTAAGGAATACAAGAAAAAGTTCTTGGATTCTATCTACTATTGTCAAAGCAATGTAAATTTCTAACTATCACTTTTTTCAAAGTGAGCAAATGTGTTGGAGATGTGCATTGGAGTACTTCAAATATGGTTCATCTAGTATCCTATCCATCCTAGCATGCATAAGGTCCCTTGATGTCTTAATCAAGCTAAAGGGCTCAATCAAGTGCCTAGATCTCTCTACAACACCTAATACTCCATTTGAGAGGTTCTTAGCTTCCAAGCAATTCTCATTGACATAAAAGCATTAATACCAACACTTCTGTGCACAAATATCAATCAAGAACTTCCATGAATTAACTAAATTCTCATGTGTTGCTAACTCACATAGGCTCAAAATATCCAAGTGATTACACCAAGCATTCAATAAAATCATCAGATTAGAGAATTAATTCATCAAGATCCCTTATTCATGCATATGATTAACAAGACACTAAACTACACCATAATATTCACACACCAATGCAACAAGAGACTAGCCCATGGCTAATTGGCAATACAAATCAATAATTAAGCAGCTAACTATCATCATTAACACTAATATGAAAGAAAATTATAAGAATCTTACCAAATGTGAAGTAATTGAATAACTCTCCTAGTACCTTCAAATGCTAACTCTTGATCCGACACTCCAAATGATAAATCGAACCGTAGAAATGTAGCTAATAACGAGACTAATCTAATGCAACAAATGGATCGTAAATCTAATGGTTGGATTATAAGAAATCCAAGAGAGAAGTATGAAAATTAACTACAAACCCACTTAGTAACTTCCTAATTTCTCTCTAAAAATATCTAATGAATTGGAATGATCAAAAGTTTCTCCAAAATATGATCCTTGAGGTATTTATAGTGCCCACAATGTTTAGTCTCTTTTGCCCTTCGTTAAACGCTAAAAAAGATGACTTTGCCATTATGTCATAAGAAAATCGAACTGGCGCGCGATCACATTACTAGAGGCGTGCGATCGCGCGAGCTCCTTCTTTCGGTCACACGTGCAACTTGCACGGTAACAGTGCGAAAATGCACGATCATTCAACTACAGGCGCGCGTTCAACCAGCTGTGGGCGCTCAGTCAAGGCAGTTCTGTGATGTCCAATTTTTGACTTTTTTGTTTTTGATCCTATGGCCGTCCAAGCTTCCTAGGGTCTTCTTTTAAGTCATTTAAGCTTCCCCATGTGCTCGGATCACATCATCTTATCCTCTCTAATCACAATTTCCTCGATTGTGCTCGATTTCACCTATAAACATAACTTTTTTGTTAAAAAGGGTGAATAACACAATGTATAGCATATTAGGGTTAATAATGCACATAAACCAATCAATATCATGCTAAAATGGATACAAAATGATTCAATTATAATCCTAATCACTCAAGGATTTCTTAAGTCAATAAATTTATTTTTTAGTGTACAAACTTTGTCCTCTTGGCCTTGAAAAATAAATCCTACTGGGAAAAGCAGTTTTAACGTCGATTTAGTGTAATTCTAAGTCCATACTTGCTACTATAGCCTGAAGTAAACGAATTAAAGCAAATCTCAGTACGGGTGAAAAGGTTTCTTCATAATCTGTTGGGACAATCTGAGTATTTTGATTAGATCCCAAAACCCCTAATGAATTTGCCTAAGTATAGCTGTTCAGGATAAAATAGTTCAGGATA
>JAPKLY010000769.1:65172-80325 GCA_026898435.1 Prunella vulgaris | reverse complement strand
AACCGTCAAGTAGAAATCACTCATTTTAAAACTTAGTGTCCTCAAAGAAGTAAAAGATCAATCAAGCAAAAATATATAAATATAATAACATGAAATGTAATATAAATATAAAAAAAAATCTAATTTGGTTCGGGGTATTACACCCATATTCACCACCTTCTCCACAAGAAGATCTTTATTCTACTCAATCATACTCATATTTCGACCCTTACTCTTATCCCTACTCTTATGAAGATCCATGCTCCTACACTCCTTCTCCTCCTATACCCTTTCACCAAGAAGAAACTTCTCCTAGCTATGTGAATGAGTATTATGAAACTTCTCCTAGCTATGTGAATGAGTATTATGGTCAAGAATTTATTCCACGGGATGAATGTGTGTATCAAGAAGTTTCGGAGAGTTTTTATTATGACGATGGGAGGAATTTTTCATAGGAAGATCGAAATTCACAAGCTTCTTATTATTATCAAGAGTGTCAACGAACATCAATGTTGAAGCTATTGAATGATATGTTCCAAGAGTTAGAGAAAATATAGAGATTACAACAAGAGGAGCAAAGGAAGATGGAAAGAGAAATACAAGAGAAAGAAGTGGAAATGAACTGGTAGAAGATGTGTACGATCTCATTGGTAGATTTCTTGATGAGAATGACGATTTGGATGATGATAACATCACATTAATCGTACATTATGATGCCCAAGGATCTTATAAGAATTTCATTAACCTTCTTCTTTCACTATTTTTACTAAATTTCTTCATGATGTTGGTGATAATACTTCTTTTGTTAGTTATGTTAGAGATCAAGACGAAGATGGTGCAAGACAAGAAGTAGTAAAAAGAGAGGAGAGTGAAAAGGAAGAGCATGAAGATGATGATGATGATGATTATAAGGAGATCAAAGCTCCTTATATTCGAGAAACTTCTGATCATAAGAGTTTTACTAATCCTCTTTATGATTACATTGATTATGATATTAATCCTTTTTATGATGATATTGAGTATGATACTTCTCTTATTGAAATTGATAGAAATCCAGGAGAAGGAGAGGAGAAAGAACAAGAAAAGTGGGAAAAAGAAAAAGAGAACCTAAGAGATGAAAGCAAAGATGTAAATTCTATTGTCATAGAAGAGGTAGAGGAATGTCCACTAATGGACATGAGCAAGAAATAAAAGGAACATCAAGAGGAAGTTAAAGATGAGCTTAAAAGTGAAATAAGCATTTCTAACCTCTTAAACTCTTCCATTAGTAGTTGAATTGATAATGATGTTTCTTGTGAGTTCATTTTGCCTCTTGATATAATTGATCATAAGATTGAATTAAAAATTCTCTTGGGTATGTTTGATCATAGAAAAGGTGGTTGGATAGGTATGAGGAGAAAAGAAGAGGAAAAAGGATGTGCTTACAAGTTTAGATGGAAGAGGAAAGTTGGAGTTTGGTGTAGAAATCATACGAGCTTCCTTGACTATGAAGCCAAAAGATTGAAATATAATGGCAGGGACTAATTTGGTTAGATTTGAATTGTTATGGGACTAATTTGGTTAGATTTGAACTGTTAGGGACTAAATTGAAATATGACATAGTTATGGGACTAATTTGGTTAGATTTAAATTGTTATGGGACTAAATTGAAACATTACATAGTTATGGGACCAAATAAAAAAAGTGGAAAAGTTATGGGATTATTTTGGTATTAATCCCTGGCAGGGATGGCAAATATCCTTGGCCATTTCGATGAGCTTAAACTTTTCATCCGGTTTGAAGATGTTAAACTTAGCGCTAAATGGGAGGCAAACCATTTTTTTATTTTTAGGTTCATTGTTAGTTGTTAATTTTTTTTGTTTTTGTAGAAAAAGAGTGCACGTACATGAAGAAGAAAAGGTGTCATTGAGCTTCATTAGTGGGCTTTTAATTCCTTGATGTGTGCCTAGTGCTACACGGAGGTATCATTGGCCTCGGCCTCAAACTTAGGATTGCTTGACAAATCCTAAGTTTGGGGAGGGGGGGTATTTTTATATGTTGTATTGCACCGGAGCACTACATTTTGTTTATTATGTTTAGACCATTGACTTGGCCTACATGATTGATTGAGTTGATAGTTTGTGTGATTGCTAGCATGAACTTGATTGCTTGTTGATTGAAATTTTCATTTTGAATATTAGTTTGCCAAGCTTTTCATTGTGTAGCAATGAAAAAGTTTGGGGGGGAGATGTATGATCATTTTTCGAAATTCCATTTGCCTCAATTTTTCCTATGTTATGTTGCTAGATCATGCTTAATATTTGGATTGATGGAGTTTAGTAGCTTATTTTTGTGAGCTTTGAACGCGTTCTTGCTTGTTTTGATGATATAGATGATTGCTTGATGAATGTGTTCTTAGTGTTGTGAGATGTAGTGTGATCCTATTCCATAATCATTTGTTTGATTAATCATGCTTAGTGTGTATTATTTGATGCTTGATGATGAGTTGAGATGAAAATTTGAGAAATGAAGCAAGTCACAATCACATAACCCATGAGCTTTTGAGCATAATGTCCTTATCATTTTAAACGGATGATCTTTCCATGGTTGTGTGGTCCATTTGATGCAGTGTGCTCTAAAACATGCCATGAGTCCTATTCGAGATCACACTTTGTGATGAGTTGCCAAAAATAATTTGAGACCATCTTTGATTTTAAAAGAGTCGCTTAGCCAAATTATCCATACCATGACATTGATTCCATAGTTAGCTATTTTATGCCTTTGGCCTTTTTCTTTGGCAACCTACGATTGTAGCCTTATTATCCTTCATTTTTAGTCTTATTTTCTCTATGACTAGTAGAGCTTTCATGAGGAAAAGAGGGGTACATGTGCTTTAAAAGAGAGTTTAGTGGATGAGATGGTGAAAAAAAGTGAAAGATTTAAAAAATGAAGATGAAAGTTGTGCTTTTGAATGAAAAAAATAGTGAAGAAGCTTATGTGCCTAATATGTTGGGGATATGATACAAAGTTATCAAAAAGGAAGTGGAAAAAAATGCTTGAAAAGAAGAAGTGTGAAAAAAATTTATTGTGGGGATGAAATGGTGTTGCATCTTGATCACTTGCAACCTATCTTTTGAAGAGTAGAGATTTCTAGCTAGGTATCTTGACCGCTTGCTCCACTAGTTTGTGAGTCACTTTTATCCAAAAACTTCCCACCCTTACCAAAGAGACAACACTACAACCAAATGAAAACTCCTCTTTGATTTGATGATGAGTTACTTGAATAGTGGTGGAGAATTGAGACAATTAGCAAGCCTATGGTAGTACATGTGTAGAGAGTGTCATTGAGTGATTTATCATAGCCTATATTCATGAGTGATGAGTGAAACACACCCAAGAGGATTGTGAAGAGTGGATTTGATCTTATGTTCATTGATTCTTGATTGATGGTTGATAAGTTGACATATTTTGCATGTGATGTTGAGCATTGATTTGAGATAGTGTTGCATGACATTGAGCAAGATGAGGATCACGTTTTGATGTAATTATTCCCCTTATTTTGTCAATTCATTGCTCGAGGATGAGCAATACTCTAGTTTGAGGGGGAGGGGGGTGATTAGGGTCATATTTGCATCAAATTCATTCTCATTTTTATATGATTTTTGGTTATTTTGATTGTATTTGTGATACTAATTGCTATATAATTGATTATTGACCTATTTTGCAAAGAGTTGTGCATTTGTAGGAAAAATGAAGAAAAAAGGTGAAAAATGAGCAAGTTTGATAATTTTCAGATTTATTAAATCAATCCAAATGGTGTAAATGATACACCATGTGAAAGAGCTTGAATAGAGGATCGCAACGCAAAAAGAATCGAGTCAGTCGGAGTTCTAGAGCTCAAGATATGAAGAAAACAAGTTTGCCCGAGCACCAGTTCTTCTTTGCTTGAGCGGGTGTTCTTCTTTGTCTGGGCGAAAACTGCTCTGCCTCCAGTGGGGCGCTAGGTTTGGCCTTGTCCGGGAGGTACTCCCTCTTTGTCCGAGCAATTGTCCGGGAGTGCATTTTTAAGAGCAATTTTGACATTTCATCATTTTTAATGAGGGATAAACAAGTCGTAACGTTTTGGAACCTATATATAGCACTAAATTTAGATTTTGGAAAAGCTTTTATTCATTCTAAACATTCTTAGATTAGAGAGAGATTAGAGGGAAGTTACTAGTTGGTGATTTTGTAATTAGGAAATTTGATTTCACAATTACTTTTGATCTAGCCGATAGATTTTCGATCCGTTTGTTTCATTAGATTCCCCATTAGATTCTCTACGTTTGTACGGTAGGATTTTGCATTTTGAGCTACGGATTGGATTTTGGTAATTGAAGGTAGAGTGCTTGTAATTTCAATTTCATTCAACATTGGTAAGTTTTCTCATTACTTTTCTATTCTTGTCTTATATATGATTTCTATTAGCTTAATTGTTGTTTGTCTTCACAATTAGCAATGGGCTAATCCCCTTTTGCATTGGGGATATGGATATTATGGGGTAGTTTAATTGCTTCTGATTCCAATGCCTGTAGAAATTCTCTAAATTGATGTTTGATTGAACTATTGGTGGATGCTCTTTGATGTTTTGATATCTAATTGGATTAACAACACATGAGAATTAAGTTAGTTCAATTAAGATTTGAATGGATAATTGTGCACACTATGTGTTTGTGTTATGATCTCTATGTCAATGAGAATTGCTTGATTCCAAGAACTATACAATTGGAGTATTAAGTTTTTAAGTGAGAACTTAGACATTTGATAGAGAATTAGGACTTAACTCTTGCACTTAGTGACCCTTATGCATGTTAGGAATTACTAGTAGCTAGATGAGCCATAATTGAAGTACGTCAATGCATATTACCAACACTTGCTCACTTATTGAAAGTGATAGATAGATTTTTGATTTCTTGCAAGAAGTAGATAGAACCCAAATATTATCTTTTACATTTTCTTAGAATATCACTTGTTAAATTTCCAAACATAGCATTTCAATCATTATTTTCCTTGATTCAAAATTTAACTTGGTCACTTGCCTTAACACATCAACGATCATATACACTTGGTTGTTGCATTCCTAATTTTGGAAAACAGGTATTAATGTGTCGGATGTGTGTGGTAGTCATGATATTTTTGGATTTAGGTTTGTGTTAAAAGTTTGGAGGAAAGTAGTACTAATTGTCTTAAATAAGGTGCACTGTGAATAATACGCATGAGAAATGAATCAGGTACATAAAATAAAGGCTCTAATAGGATAGAGAAACGTTGTTTCTCATTCATGTGTTATGTGTAAAGTGCAGTTACTTTGTGTTAATACACTACCGATTACAAAGATTAATGTTACTAAAGTGAATTACATGATTGTCTGTGAAGGAAGAAAAATAGTTAATCACATGTAAAAATCTCTATCTTTGTCATTTCTCACTTTTGTGTTATTTGATTATGGATTTGTATATTGATTTGCATCCACTAAGTATGTGAGAAAACTGGGTAGAACACCAAACCTAATCGAAGTCAGATTTGATGTGATGAAAACTGGGTATGGATTGATTGTCAAAGTATGGTGCTACAATTGACTATCTGAAAAAGAGGTATCATGTTTCAGCTAGAGGGTGAAGAACCATTTTCTTTTGTCGGGGTAAAGAAATGCTTCAGATTTCCTACAATATCAGCTGTTAAAGCACATAGATTACTGGAAAGTGGTTGTGAGGGTTATTAGGTAAGCGTGATGAGCATTGAAGAACAACAATGTTCTACCTTTAGTGATGCACCAAGTGTGGAAGAATATCCTGAAGTATTTCCAGATGATCTTTCAGGATTGCCACCAGACCGTGAAATTGAATTTTTTATTGAGCTACAACCAGTAGTGTCAGATGACTCCTGCTGAACTGAAAGGACCGAAAATACAATCGCTAGAGCTACTAGACAAAGGTTTCATTTGTCCCAGTTTCTCGCTTTGGGTAGCACTGGTTCTATTTGTCTGGAAGAAAGATGGCATATGGAGAATATGTATAGATTACTGAGAACTGAACAAAATCCCAATCAAGAACAAATTTCCTTTACCTCGGATTGATGACTTAATTGACCAACATCAAGGTGCATCTATCTTCTCAAAAATTAATTTACGATCTGGGTACCATCAGCTGAAGATAAAAGCAGATGACATCCCTAAAACAAATTCAGTACGAGATATGGACACTATGAGTTTCTTGTAATGCCATTTGAACTGATAAATGCTCCAACAACATTCATGGACTTGTGAATCGGGTATTTAAAGACTTCCTAGACAGATTTGTGATTGTATTTATTGATGACATTTTGATCAATTTCAAAACTAAAGAAGATCATGCAGCACATTTGAGAGAAGTATTAGTAGTTCTAAAAGAGAAACCATTATATGCGAAATTCAAGAAATGTGAATTCTGGTTAGATCGAGTTGTATTTCTGGGACACATGGTACTAGGAGAAGAGATTTCAGTTGATACAAGTAAAGTCGAAGTTATTAATAACTAGCCATAGCCTACAAATCCATAGAGGTGTGCAATTTTCTCGGATTGGTTGGGTATTATCGTTGATTTGTAGCGGGATTCTCCAAGATTGCTTCTCCTTTGCCATAATTGACCCGAAGAGCTTGAATTATAAATGGACAGAGGCATGTGAATGAAGTTTTCAAGAACTAAAGAAACATCTAACATCAGCTCCTATCTTAGCAATTTCATCCGCAACTGAAGGTTTAAAAGTTTATAGTGATGCATCAAAGAATCGCCTCGGATGTGTACTGATGCAAAATGATAAAGTGATAGCATATACTTCTTGAGAGTTGAAAGAGTACTAAACGAATTACCTTATCCATGACTTCGAGTTGGCAGCAATAGTGTTTACACTTAAAATTTGGAGATATTATTTGTACGGTGAATGTTGTGAGGTCTATACTAATCATAAAAATTCGAAGTACTTCTTCACTTTGAAAAAACTAAACATTAGACAACGAAGATGGTTGGAACTTGTGAAAGATTATGACTGTGTTATCAACTATTATCTCGACAAAGCTAACGTAGTGGCAGACGCACTAAGTCGAAAGTCAGTGTAAAAAGTGGTAGCTATTACGTTTTAATTCAAAAACCTTAACTCCTTAACTTGCAGAGGATGAACATAGAACTTATTGAACCTGAACTTGTGACAACAAAACTTGCGGTCTTAACCCTTAGACCAACTTTGCTGGACCAAAATCACATAGAACAACAGAATGATGAATATTTTGCTAAAGTGAAAAAAGACATTACTTCATGTGAATCCTTTTATATTCAGTTGTTAACAATGATATACATCGATATAGAAACCAATTGTATGTACCTAATGTTGAAAAAACCTATCAAGATGTGATGACCAAAGCACATTCAACACCTTATTCTGTACATTCAGAAGCTACTATATATAGACACTTGAAATTGCAATATTGGTGGCCAGTTATGAATGCCCAATATGTGGAACAATGTTTGACTTGTCAGAGGATTAAAGCAGATGATCAGAGACCTGAAGGAACTTTACAATTTTTGCTTATTCCGGAATTTAAATGGGAGAATATCATAATGGACTGTGTAACAAGATTTCCCAAGACAGTTAATGGCTATGATGCAGTTGGAAAATTATGGACCGATTAACAAAATTAGCTCATTTTGTACCGACTTGTACCACATACTTTATGGACCATTATACCCATATATATATATATATAAGTTTGTCAGACTCCACGGTGTACTCCTTACCATTATTTTAGACAGAGATTCCATATTTTTATCTAACTTTTGGAATAGCTTACACATAGTATTAAGGACTCAATTATCTTTCAGCACTGCGTATCATCCACAAATAGATGGACAATCAAAGAGGACATAAATTCTGGAAGATATGCTTAGAGCTTGTGTGTTAGATTTTCAAGGCCAGTGGAGTAAATTCTTTCCTATTATTGAGTTTCTTATAATAATATTTATCAATTGACTATCGAAATGGCTTCGTATGAAGCACTTTACGATAGAAAATATCGATCTTCAATACATTGGGATGAAGTTGGAGAACAAACACTTCTTGGTCCAGATTTGATTCGAGAGATGAGTGAAGCAATAGTATAAATTCAAGGACGAATGAAAGCCGCTGAAAGCCGACAGAAGATTTATGTTGATAAAAGAAGAAGAAAACTGAAATTCGAAGTGGGTGATCAGGTATTTCTAAAATTTCATCAATGAAAGGAATAATGCGATTTGGGAAGAAAGGAAAACTTAGTTCGAAATACGTTGGTCCATTACCTATTACTGAAAGAATTGGTGAAGTTGCTTACATACTTGATTTGCCTGCATCTATGTCTCAAATCCATAATGTGTTTCATGTATCGGCGTTGACAAAGTACATTGCAGATCCATCACATGTTTTGAAGATTGAATCCTTAGAGTTGAAACCATATTTGAGTTATGAAGAAGTTCTAGTGGAGATTCTCTTGCGAGAAGTGAAACAACACAAAAATAAAATGATTTCACTAGTCAAGGTATTATGCAGAAATCAATCAGTAGAAGAAGCCACTTGGGAAAGAGACGAAAAAATGAGATCGAAATACCCAGAATTTTTCTGATAAGTGAAATTTTGAGGACAAAATTTTTATAAGGAGGGGAGGATGTGATACCCAAGTTTCTCATTACTCCTTGACCAATATATTTCATATTTTGTGTGCATTTAAATTATTTATGTGTTAATTTATAATTACTTGAAATAATTTATGCATTATGTGCACTTTAATTATTATAATGATATTTACTATTTGAGTGCATTTTATATTACTCATATGTTATTTGTTATATGTTGTACTAATTATTTTGCTTTTATATGTTAATTATTTATGAGTTGGTATATGCATTTATATATGTATTAATGAGAAAACTCTAGTTTAATTTATTTTGAGACTTTAGTGAATATAAATGTGTTGTGTAAATTATTTGGGTATTAGTGGTGTAAATTAAGTATAAATCATTTGAGGATTAGTTATAGTAATTTAAAGTTAAAATAAAATAAATAAATTAATTAAATAATTTATATATATTATTATAATATTAATATTATAATGATATATATTAGCTATATATATTAGTATGTTAACTTAATAGTTAAGTAAATAAAAAAAAATTATATATAATAAGGTGGCGGTGGAAAAGGATTATCACCCAGAGAGAGAGAGGGAGGGAGGGAAGGAGGGAGAGAGAGAGAGATGTGTCGGTGAAAGCCCAATTCAAGTAATTTTCATATTTAAGATTTAGTAGTCTTTATATTATTTAGGAAAAAGTTTGAGTAGAAGTAATTATTTAGTAGATTGGAATAATATTTATAATTTATTGTTGTTAGATATGATACGAGAAGGCGCTAGGGTGCTTTAGAGGTTTAAATTATCGATGTTTTACGGATATAAGGTATGTAGAAATTTATTTGCAATTACAATGCATAAATATATTATTTTGTGAACGATTTATGTTTGAGTGTAATATGTTAATTTAAGTGGATTATAATATATGATTTACATCCTGTGATTATGTGGAATGAGCCTGTGAGCTCTATATTTGATGTAGAAGATGTCTGTGAACTCTATAGTTGATGTGGATTGAACATGTGAGTTCAAAAATTTGTGAATTTTATTAAGTATTATTTATTGCAAGGTATAATGCATATCACGCATTAACATGTGAAAGTTTTATAAATTGGTGTGATTGACCACTAATTATGCACCGAAGGCGGAAGAGGCGACATCGAAAGAAGTGACCTAGGGAAACCTAGCGTAGGCTACATGGTGTGGGCCAATGTCTATATATTATGGTGAGTTTATATTTTTTGTGGAGACTTATGAACAGAAAGGGGGTCAAGTTTGGTTATGGACTTCGCTAGGCTGTTGAGGGATGATCTTTACCTTATGACTTGACGGGGAGGGATACTTCTTACTGGACATAAGGGGCGCTGTGGGGGGGGGGGACTTTTGTTGGGTCATAGAAAGGTGGTCCTCACGTCAGGTCATACTTATAGTGGCCACTTGATTATTTATACATTTTTATGGAGCTGTGTGCTCGGGTCGAAGCATAATAGTGTGTTAGGGGCCCTTAATAAGTATTTCAGAAATAAATTGGTGATGCAGGTAATATTTACGATATGTGATGTGGTTATCAAATTGGAGTAGCTGTGGTGCTCTTGCATGCTTTTTGAGTTACGGTGTACATAGATGATGATATGCGAGCAGGACTATGACTTGTGTTGCATCAGTTGTTGTATGTTGTGTTTGTTTTGGAACTAATACTGTATGGTATTACAAACTACTTTACGAGAGTGTGTTGGTGTGACGATTGGATTATTTCTAGTTTGGTTGGAAATTATTTTTGTGAATGTGACAGGTGGTTATGTTATTATAATGTCATGCTGTTGAAAAAAAAATAGCAGGTTTTCAGGTTGTGTTTTTATTTCTACTTGTTATATTTGTGTGTGTGAGTGTGTGAGTGTCACTATAATCCACAATTGATATGATTCAATTAATAAGACAGTACTTGACACATTTATTAAACTTATAAGAAAATTAGATGGATCTACCTTGTCCCTCTTGGGCTCAGGGTGTTTACGTGCAAAACGACCTAGCTTATGAAAGTTCTAGCATGTCATTTCGCTCTTATTCTTTCTTTCACTGTTCTTCTTTCCTTTCTTTTCAATCAGTTTTGTTTGTTGTATTGTTAACTAACTTATTGCTGTTAGATCGTTTTCCCTTCTTCTAGTTCTTTTCCCTTTGAAGCCCGAAGCCTCTTTAGAATTGAAACCGGCAAAGAAAGCACCAGAAGAGAGCTTGTCAGCTCCAAGTCTTTCATCCTCCAGCTCTGCATGGCGAGCTGCATTAGTTAAAGTTTTTATACTTTCATTGTGGGTCAGGTTGACCTTAAGGTGTTCCCAACGATTAGGCAACAAGTGTATCAGGGCTTGTATTTGTTGTTCATCGGAAAGAGAGTGACACACAGTTTTAAGTTCAAGGATCATATTAGTCATCTCCTAAGGTGTTGTCTAATGTTGTGATCTGGTTTTTTCTTATAGGTGTCGAACTTAATTCTCAACTGCCTCAGCCTAGTAACCGACGTTCCAACATATTTTTCTCGCAGACAAACCCAAATATCATGTGAATATGGGTGTTGCTCACACTCGTGAATTATCTCGTCAATCACAAAACTAACTGGGATACGACGTGCCGTGGAATTCTTCTTTATCCACACTAGGTAATCCTCTTGGTCTCTATTTCTTTGATTTCCAGTCCCAGGCCCTAGATCAGCCATGACCTGGTTGGTAGCATACCAATATAATATTCAATGTAGAAAAAAATTCGAACACGCTGGTATCCATAAAATTATTTGTACTCGGGATCCAATATACAATATGGTGTGTATATGATTGTCCACAAATTGATATAAGTGTTTGAGTATTTTGTCGTTTTGATTTTACTGAGATAGGATTTCTGAGACATGAATTATTTGAGATAGAAAGATTTAACAGAACTTGGTTTTTTGTTTTTTCAGGATGTAACTCTCTTTCTCTCTCTCAATTTAGGAGTTAAAGCCCATAACTCCAATTAACTGTCCAACAGTTAATTAAATATGTATATATATATATATATATTAAATGTATATAATATAGATAATATTAATCATTTAAATATTAATTATACAGGAATAAAAGCATTAAAAAATTACAGAACAAAAATTACAATAATCAAATGGGTCAACTTACCTAACATACATTATTGTCATGGTGTTGTTGGATAAGATTGACATGTTGATCTAGCACCACTACAAGTTTTAACTTAGAGAACTCTATTTGAAGAGCGGTTATCACACTAAATTAAAAAAAAATTGAGTTAGAGAGCGGTTTTGAACCGTTATATAAGTTTTAACTCAAAAAAATAATTATATATATATATATATATATAAACACATATATATATATATGTTAGAGAGCAATTTTCAACCGCTCTCTAAAATGAATATAATTAACCGCTATATAAGATATATGCGCTCCATAATGTATATGCATATTATATATATATGATATATATCTTCTTATATATGTAACTTATATACATATTACGTTGTATTTTATATGTAACATCTTTATATATGTATAACCTAGTTGTACACATATGTACATATGAAAAACACTTATATACAAATTTCTACGGATCCAAGATCCGTACAAATATCCATTTTTGAAAATTCGTGGGTTTAAATCGGGTCGGGTCGAATTTGAGTATTTTATTCAAAATTCACGCGGCTTGTGATTTTTGCTCCCAGGTATGTTACAGTTGGGGCAAATAGATGTTACTTTAAGGTAAAACGTGTGTTACAACCAGATTAAATGTTGTTTTCTACACATATACATTTATTTTTGTAGAAGTAAATATTTTTCATGCAATGTAACACATGTATATGTTATATTGTATGTGTAACACATATTTATTCTTAATAAAAATACATTTTATCCTATAGTAACACATATATGCTCATATAATAACACAAATTGAGGAACAAATATGTGATACAATTAGAGTAAATATGTATTACTGCAAATTTATGTTACAATTGGAGTAAATTTGTGTTACTGCAAATGTGTGTTACATCTAGAGTAAATGTGTGTTACAATTAGAGTAAATGTGTGTTACTGCAAATGTATGTTACAATTAGAGTAAATGTGTGTTACTGCAAGATCAAATGTGTGTTACTGTATGCACAAACATTTATTTATCCTTATAAAAATATATATTATATTTTATATAACATATATAAGATATTAAATGATGTATTAAGTACATGAATAACATATTATTAACATAAATAAACAAAGAGAATAAAAAATAAATTAAGTAACATATTTATACTTGCAGAAATACATATTTTCTTTATAGTTACTTGAAAAGTACAAAAAATTAATTTTTTAATAATTAGTAACACAGATTTTGCCTAATTGTAACACGTCTTTGCCCAAATTGTAACATACCTGAGAGCGAAAAAACATATTATTAACATAAATTAACAAAGAGAATAAAAAATATATTAAGTAACACATATTTATACTTGCAGAAATACATATTTTCTTTATAGTTACTTGAAAAGTACAAAAAATTGATTTTTTAAGAATTAGTAATACAGATTTTGCCTAATTGTAACACGCCTTTGCCCAAATTGTAACATATTTGGGAGCGAAAAAACCTGGAACTACAAGTTGCGCGAATTTTGGAAAAAAATATCCAAATCTGATCCTACCCGATTTAGATCCGCAAATTTTTCAAATATGGATATTTCTACAGTAAAAATTTGTACACAAGTGTTGCTCTTTACATATTCCTGTCCACCCCTCACGCATACTAATTCTTCTCCCCTTTCTCACGCCTCTTCTCCCCTCACGCCCTTTCTCCCTCCTCTCACGCCTCTTTCCTCCTCTCCTATTAAATCTGAAAATGGAAACGGCGAGACTAAGGGGACGACAGCCATGGAGGAATGAATGGGACGGCCACAATCCATATCCGGTGAAAGCCACAAATCCATATCCGGTGAAAGCCACAAATCCATATCCAGATCGTAAAGCCGCATCACGCATGAAGCCCGCCGGCAGTGCTTAGCCCTCTCCCCAAACCTCCATCTCACCAAAGTTGCCCCCCCCGCCCCCCCCCCCCCGGTCAGATCTCTGAAAGGTGCAACTCAACAAAGAATTCCACCAGAACTGGAAGCTATTTCAACGCCGTGGTCCCATATTTTATTATTTTCAGCGATAGTAGTGCTCATCGATTTGATGCAAAAGCCTATGAAAGTAAGTTTATCTACCATTGTTTACTTTGGTCTCTCCCTTCTCTGGTTCTTGAATCTGATTTTTTTTCTGGGGTTTATTTAGTTGAATCTGACTTTTTAGCTGACTTTTGAGTTTGCAAATCTAATTTTTTCTTTCTGGGTTCTATTTTGAATCTGATTTTTTCTTTGTTGTATTTTTTATTTTTAGTTGGTAAATTAGGCTTTAGGTTTTTATATTTTGATCTAATTATTTTACTTCATTTTTCAGTAGTCTACTTTTGTTATAGATTATAGCAGTCAAGTTCATAAGAAATGAATTTCTAATTATCATATCAAGATCGTATAATTATTAGTATATGTAAGTGTGGATGTATAGTTTCTTCATATTTTAACTGTTGTTTCTGATTATCATATCAAGGATATACACATAAATTGCACGTAAAATATTAAAAGAAGAGAGAAGAAGAGAATAGAAATTACACATAAACTATTAAGAAAAAGATGCACTTGATAAGCGGTTAAGCTAATGGAGATTCTTGGAGAGCGGCTAAAAATTATTTTGCGCCCTAAGTGAAAAAATAAGACTCTCCAAATTTAAATCTGTATTAGTGTAGAAAAATTACAAGAGAAGAACTTTAATTAAAACTAGAAATAACCAAAGCCTAAAGAAGACAGCGATAATGACCGGTGATCAACTGTAGCAGTGGCGACTAATAGGGCAGATGCTATTCTGGCCGCTGTGATACTATAATTTTTTTGGGGAGAAAGTTTAGAGAGATAATTTTGGGGTGCATGTTAAGATATATTTCTGTTATTACATCTATTCTTTTACTTTTCTTTCCAAAAACCTGTAATAATAAGTTTTACTTTTTTTTTTTAACATCCTACAACATCACAAAACACAAACAAAGACCAACATATATTTATAAATTTCATAAAGTATATCAATACTCAATAATTCAATAAATGTTGAGTCAACAATGATTGTTTGAAATCAATTGGAATAAAGAAATTGAAGAACACCAAGATTTACGTGGTTCGATCAGAAATGATCTACGTCCACGGATGAGGGCACCTTTCTCACTAATCGATGGAAGATGATACAGATTACAAGTATTTTTGATCTCTCTGAGTATATGATCGTTCTATATCTCTCTATACATATTTTGTGTATATATATATTGGAGTATGGAATCCCTAATTAATGCTAGTGATCGTAACCACGTAACAAGAAAACTGCTACAGATGCAACCGAAAACGAATAACTGTCAGAGCCCAACGATTTTCAGTTTTGATTCTGTTAAACTGATTCGCC
>JAPKLY010000769.1:9494-53488 GCA_026898435.1 Prunella vulgaris | reverse complement strand
ACACTGATGTCAGATTTTCCCGAAATCAGGAAAATACTCTTTCAGACATAGTCAGGAAGATCCTGATGTGTTCTGTTAAACTGATGGTCCTCAGGGGCAGCCTGGACATATCAGCAACGAACCAAATAGGCTAAGTCAGAATGTGCTCTCAGAAGCTCAGTAGAGATAACCCACCTATTGACAGCACAGAATCGAGTTAGTTGTATAGTGATTTCAGTAAGCTAGAGTTAGTGCGGAACGTGAGCCCTTAAGTTTCTACTCATTTAAGTTTCTGAAAACTTATCAGTATTGCTTACGAAAACGTGTTTAAGGCTGGTGCACAGTTTTAATGATCAAGATGAAGATTCAGTCCTGATGGTTTGAAAACAATGCAAGTATGCTCAGTTTAATATGATGACAATTATGATCCTGAACAGAAATGTAAATCAACACAAGGGGACGTGTTTAACTTGGTTCGGAGATAACCAACTCCTACGCCCACGACCTGATTGAATAGGAAGCTACCCTCTACCACTGAGGATAGGTACTTGATTTTTATGTGCCAAGGGACACGAGTAGCCTTCTTCCTCTCTAAGGAATCGACCCCTGAGCATTTTACAAGTCCCAGTCCTTCCTACCAACCAACTCACAAGCTGAGGGGTTTGGTATTCACGTTTCCAACTATTGTGTGTTGATCCCTCTAAACAAAACAGTTCTAAGGATGGGATCAACACTCTAAGCAAAATACAGATTAGATTCCTACTACAACACTAGGGTAATTTAAAACTTCAGAGTGTTGCTTCAAATTTGCTTTGAGTGCTTGGAATCTTGAGAATGCTTTCACTTGGAAATTTCCCATAACCTTGAATGGGAGCAAGGTCTTCTGTATTTATAGGGAGGTTTGAAATAGATCCATTGGAGGAGATCCGTTTCAAACCTTCCTATTTTAGGTAGATGCAGGTCCTAGTTGTCCTTGTCTGACAAAACCCATACCTAGTATGGCAATACTCTGATTCGCCGCCTGCACCTCTGAGAAACATTAAATGCGCGCAGTCTCTGTAAATACGTGTCGCCTCCTCACTGGTCATTTGTCCAACGGCTAGTTTGTCGACTTTGACTTTGCTGATCCTCGTACATTTATAACTCCGAGTTCCTCATTCTTTACTCAGAATAAATGTTTTGTCTTATGCTAGAGACACTGACATTCCTTTTGTTTCTCAGATTCCATTGCACGTGTAACCTTTGGGTCTCAGGACTTACAAGTATCAGGTAAACTGATAGTAGGCCCAAGTCAGGACTTATGAACATCAGTAAGACATTCAGCCTGATCAAGGTTACATTGTGCCCTCACTGATAGGGACCTCCCTGAGCATGCTTAGTGTACTCAGTTTAGTCAGGATCAGTGGTTGTCTTCATGATTACTTCTACGCAGCTTCAGGACTCTTTCCAGGTTTTTGAGGTTCAGGTTCAGCTTCAGGTTGATCATCTTCAGGACGATCTTGATCCTCAGGGTTGGAGAGGCTTCTGAGTTCAGACTTTTGGGACGTCACCATCTGTCTTCAATCTTCAGCACGTTCCCCCTGAACTGAATACCTGTAAATAGAAAAATCTATTCTAACCTGACTATCCTGAAACTATCATCCTGATGAACTATACTTAGGCAAATTCATCAAGTGTTTTTGGGATCTAATCAAAACACTAAGATTGTCTCAACAATTTCCCCCTTTTTGATGATGCCAAAACCCTTAGAAAAATCCTAACCATCTAAACAAGTTACTGAAACTTCAGTATTCAGTTCAGGAACCTTAAACATTTCAGGTCCTTAGTTCTATAAGATGGAATCAGGAAAGGGTTAGTATAGTTCTTGATAAAGTGCAGAAAAGTAAATCAGGAGTCAACGAGGTGTTGTCTCATGAATGTAAAATAGTTTCATTGATATAGAGTTTAAGTACAACAATGGTCAACTGACCTTGAAGTCTTTCAATCTTTGAATCCTGGTTCATTACTTTCAGTGCAATTTCGATGGTCAGCTGCTTCTGCTTCTTCCTTGCCTCAATCAAGAGATCACCAGGGAAACATTGTTCTTCACACTCCTCCATCAGTTCATTTACTTCTTCAGAAGTTGCCGGTTTTCTCTTCTTCTGATCCTGAGTGGGACTCTCAGTATCAGTGGCTTCCTCTTCTTTGAAGCATCGAACTTAGGATTTTTCTTCCTTTCCCCCTTTTTGGCAGCATTAGGGGAGGCTCTTCCTTATCCAGTTTGACCTTTATTTCGTCGATCAGGATCCACTGGGAAGTAGCCTGGTCACAAACCATCTTCAGGTTAGAAGCCAATATATCAATCCTCTCTCCCCTGACTATACTCTCAGACAGATGATTGTCGAACTTCTTCTGCATGGTAGACAACTCTTTCTTCTAATTAGAATAGTACATCATCAGAGTTCTTCAAGTTCTCCTTGATCTTCCCAAGGAGGACTTCATCCTCTGATTTGGCTACTGCCTGAGCCACCTCTCTGACCTGGGCCTCCTGCCCCTTCATTGCTTCAGCAATCAGTGCCTTGATCCTGGCATCCAGGCCACTGAGAGCTGAGTTGATAGCCCTTTGGACTTGGCTAGATATTGTGGTGAGCTCAGTTGATCGCTGGCTCTCAATGCTCAGGAAGCGTTCAGAGTCTTCCTTTCTTGCATTAGAGAAAGCAGTCGCCAGCTTTCTGTGCTTCTCCTGCTGATGTACGATCCTGCTGATGATGCTCCGGCCCATCAGTGAAACTCCCACTGAGATGGTTCGACTCTTCCTCTTCCTCCTTGTGGTCTTCCCAGAAACCACAACTGGGGCCTCTCCTTGAGCCTCAGCAGTCCCACCCCGGGGAGTGCGTCATCGGCCAGTGCAACTGGTCCTAAGGTTGTATCTTCAGTTGTTGGAACAATGGCAACTTCCTGATTTGGGTTGTTCTCCCTAACGACCATGATGAAGTCCTCTGTGCGAAGGACTTGAGCATATGTTCAAATTTGGAACTTGTCGCACAGGGTCTGCTCCTGATCCTTCAAGAAATCCAGGCTTTTCTGCTGGATCAGTGACACAAGCTCAGGGAAGGAAGACTTGGGTATGATCACAAGGGTTCTCAGCCTGACCGGCTCCTCCTGATGTAAGTCCTTCAGCTCGGGCAGGTGTTGATAGATAAACCTGATAGCCTGAGATCTTGCATCTAGCTTGAATGCTGTCAGGCTGACTGTCTTGGGGGTGATCTCGCGGACAGACTCAGACTTCCCAGGGATTTCAGGCATCGACTACTTTGCTCCTCCTGGGCCCTCTCATCATCTCCTTCAAGCTCCTCCTGAGCTTCTGCACTGAGCTCCGCCTGAGCCTCAGTCTCGGACCACCTCCATCAGTTAGTCCTCATTAACTTCCTGAGCCTTCTCAGGCTCACCCTGTTCTCCCTCAACCTGAGTCCTCTCCAGATGAGGAATCTTCTCATTACTCAGAGCCGCCGCAGGCTCTAAAGAGGGAATTTCAGCAGGTGCCACTGATGAGACTGGCACTGTTGGAGTGGTGATAGTCATTGACCTTTGATCGGGATGATCTGACTCTGTTTCAGATTCATCCCTTAGCAACGACTTCTTCTAAGTGGGCTCAGTAAACTTGATGCCCGTCACCTTCACCTTCGTGGGTGCAGTCTTGGCCGGCTCCTCCTGAACTTTCGAGCCAGTGTCCTTGCCCTTCCCCTTGGAGACCCTCTTGATCTCCGTATCGTTCATACTCTTTAGGGTGTTAGCAGCATTCTGAAAGAGGATGTGTTTGTCCTTGAAATCGATCAGCCCATCCTGATCATTATCTCCAAACTGAAGACTCTGAAGCATCACAGAGAGTCTTGATCCGTAGTGAGGGTTCTTCGAAAAGAAGATCTGATCTCCTTTCCTCTCCACCTTCTTGGCCTCCTGAACCAACTTTTGGAGAAAATACTCCTCCCAATCCACCTTGGTGTTTTCCACTACTGCTGCCATCACCCTAATCTTCGGCTGAGAGATTTGCTCCATGCCACCTACGAAGCCCATGATGCTTTAGACCACCACTTCAAACATTAACTTGTAGGCTGGTTTTAGCTGTTTCTTGTTCATCTTCCCGAAAATCTCCTGAGCCTCAATCAGGTATGTGTCTGCGCAACCCTGCTTATTTCCGAACTTTTACATAGATGGGTCTGACAGTTGCTCTTCATCAGTGGAGTGGGGTAACTTGTACGTCTTCCTGATCAGCTCCCTGACGTTCAGCTTCTCAGAGAAGTGTTGAACGTACCTTTTGCCATCTTTCTCCACAGTCCTCCTGAGTGGAATCACTAATTCCCACTCTCCTTGGATATCTAGATCTCTCTACAACACCAAATACTCCAATTAAGAGGTCTAGCGTAATATGCAATTCTCATCGGTCATACAAGCCAATCATCAAACACTTGGTATGCGTAAAGTTCTTTTAGCTCAATTCTCATTTCATTACTAAACGTATAAGCCATACAATCTGTAACGCCCCAGTTTTCCAAAATGCAATTTCGTCATTCTAGAAACCCTAGTCATCACTTAGTGACTTAAAATCCATACTATTTTTTTTTCTTTTAAATATGAAACACTTTTAATGACATTAAATAGATAGCGGAAGTATATGTTTTGTTAAAAGAATACATGTACAGCGGAAAGATAATTTTTTTGTTATGAAAGACGCGGTGGCCATTTTGATGATTTACTATGCTAGGATCTTTATAAAAAGTTTGGCACAAAATAGACTACAAAATAACTATCATTCATTATTATCCAGAGATTTTATAATTGTTCTTCACTTTGGCATATTTCTAAAGTCGTAATAAGAGTTATCATCCTTAACTCCTTTTCTTTTGATGCATGATAAAATACCAATACAGGAAACCGTATCACTCTTCCACTGGCACGAACTCCACCTCGTCATATCCTGAAAAAGATTTATAAATAGGGGGTGAGATTTGAATTCTCAGTGTGGGGGACCTGTACGCCACTATACAGATTGGCAGTACACAAACGTATCATTTTGTAAAAACATTTTTCATAGCCACAAAGGCTCATCATTCATCATATAGCCCTCAGGCTCTGTCCACCGTGGCGCCTAGCTACACAAGCCAGACCACTACATATCATTTGAGATATTTTCATTCATATAGCCCTCAGGCTCTGTCCACCGTGGCGCCTAGCTACACAAGCCAGACCACTACATATCATTTGAGATATAGCCCTGAGGCTCTGTCCACCGCGGCGCCTAGCTACACAAGCCAGACCACTACATATCATTTGAGATATAGCCCTGAGGCTCTGTCCACCGCGGCGCCTAGCTACACAAGCCAGACCACTACATATCGTTTGAGATACTTCGCCCGTAGGCATTTGGGTAATAACCTTGTAATCGGACCCAAAGGTCAAAACATTTTCATTCAAATACACCAATAGTCCATATAATATTCAAGGCAATACAGTAAATGCCACCCACCTTAAACGCTTTCCTTTTGTAAAAACAATCACCATTCTTTTCACCCAGAAATCCTCGTCACCATTCTCGCACTTACACCTAGCACCATTCGTTGCATTTCAGTTATTGATGTCTTAGAAATTCTTTTAGAGTTTATACACGTTTATCCGAAAGGGGACTTTTGAGCACTTAAAGTCTTATTCTCTTTATTCTTATCACTTAAGAAAATATATAGTCATAAATTCAAACAAGAGAATATAACATTTAAAAGTTAGCAAGAAAACATGATGCACTAGACATAGCAAGAAAACATGATGTTTTAAACATAGCAAGGAAATATAATATCCTAAACTTTGCAAGAAAATATAATATTCTAAACTTGAAGAGTATATAGCACATAACATCTTAAAGTAGAAGAACATGTAGTATTTTAATGTCCTAAACTTTAAATAAAAAGAACATATAGCACGCAATTTACTAAGGTTTTAAACTTGCAATAATTAGTGTCCTAAACCTTTAAATGATAAACATATCATCATAAAATTAGAATAATGAGTTCAAAACCATGCAAACAAAGTTTCATACATAGCATTTTAGAACTCCAAATCACTATCACATCATGTTCATCAAATATGATCTATTTCAGCAAGAAACAATTTGAAAAGGAATACCTTTTATTTTTTATTCTTAAGTATTTTCTAAACACATTTTAATATAACCAAAAAATCACAACATTTGTATAATAGGATCATAATTAGGTGTACAACACCTTGTGGCAATTCATTTTGTGAGTGAAAATTTTAGGTTTTGGATCATGTTTAGAAAGAGGACAATGATTTTCTTAGGTTTCCATAGAAAATTCCAACATCACGACCTTAACAAAAAAAATAATTTTTGTAAATATTTAGGCTAGTTCAAATTTTTTTAAATTAAACATGGAGATCCCTAAGTTCACGTAGTATTTAATAGTGTATTTTACAAAAGTTGTGCTCGAGCCGATTTTTCTCAAAATTCAAAGAATTCCAAATTTGGGGACTTCTCAAGGCAAACAAGAAAATATAGTCCTTAATCTAAAATCAACACCAAACATCATGCCATTCACTTAAATCATGCATTCAAATAGCATTTATTAACACACAGCCTTCACTAAACATAGAATTTAGACTAGTTTTATCATGGAAAACATTTACATTTTTCTTTTACAAGAAGGTAACACATGAGCAACAACATTCAAGTATGGCAGTTTGCATTTTGGACTACACTCATACAAACTTTGAGCATTTTATAAAAATATCAAAACTCATCCAAAAACTGTGAAATTTTTACAGTAGCTACCTCATCAAGTATTGTTCACAAATAAAATTTCTTTCATGTAATTTGGTTTAGGAAAATATGAGTTTTAGGCTTGTTTTCAAAACATGGCAGATTGTTCCAGAAATTCCAGAAACTGTGCAACTTCCGAAATAATTTTGGTAAAAAATATTTAAACACCTCTAAAATAAAGAAATAAATCATGCAGGTACTAAACTTCATGTAGTATTTTACCATAATTTTTAAAATATTTTTCCATGAACTGATTACTCCCAGAAAATTCATAATTTCGAAATAAGGAGAATTTTGTCACCCGTTCGTAGAAAATTCATAACTTATCAACGAAAACTCCAAAATTGCTCAAACTAGATTCAAATGAAAGATAACTTGATCTAGTTTCTAACCATATAAATAGTGTCCAAAAATTTATAAAACATGAGTTCCGAATCCTGTAATAAATCCGAGGTCAGTGTATAGAGTGTGTGGTTTGTGTGCATGCTTTCACTTACATTTTCTATTCCATAACTACCATGCCACCAACAATTTAACACCTTTAAAAACATCATCCAAGACTTCATTTAACATGCATTTAAAAATTAAAAGTAACAAAGTCCTAAGGTTTCATGGTATCTAAAAAATATGGAACAAAAAAAAACACACATATCTTTCATACACATGCAAGAAAACCAAATGTTTTGAGTTGGGGTTTTACAACCTTGGAGCCTTTTTCTTGTTAATAAAAGAAACTTTATTTATCCCTTGACCCTTAAGCTTGTAGGAATGGAGCACCCCTTGGAGGAATCCTTTGATTTTGAGCTAAAACAAGGCAATAGAGTAAGTTAGGAAAAAAAGAGAGGAAAACATGAACTTAAAGAGAGAAGGAGAGATGGAGAGCTTATTTTTTTGCTTGGAGTTGGCTTCAAAACTTCAATACAACTTCATAGATGACTTTATACATGAGAATGAAAGCATCTTATGGTTGTAAATGGGAGAAGAAAATTTCCTTCTCCCTTGAAATGATAATGGCCGAAAGTTGTAAGTGAAGGGGGAAAGAGATGATTTGCTTGTTTTCTTTCATTGGTTTCTTGTCAAATGAAGGAAGAGTATCAAGATAATGCATATATGGAGGTAAATTCTTGTCTTGGCTGAATTTGAGTGTGTAGGAGAAGGTAGGAGAAGTCAAGGGTAGGTATGAAAAGTTGGGAAGTAGGAAAAGAAAGCATGGTTCATTAATTTAGTGGTATGGGCATTTTGACCCAATTTTCTTCAAACAATCAGATTGGTTTCGGTCATGGGGGTATTTAGGAGGGGAATTTGAGTTCTAACTGTATTTTGGGACGCAATATGGTTTTCGGTGTTGAAATCGGATATTATTCGGTTGCGTTTTGGGCTCCGAAAATTAATATTTTGATCGTTTTGGCACACATAATTTTTATATCTTGTATTTATTAATCAAAACTTGTATTTAACTCATTTTACAAATTAAGTCTTGATTAGGAACTGTAATTACTCGCCGGATTGACAATTTTTTTAAATTTAGGGTTTTCGGTTCGACATTTGGCAACAAACGTCTAAATTTTTGTTTAATAATTCTTTTAAACTTAAAGCCCTTTAAAAGCCTATTTAGGACCTTATCTTACTCATTCCATCGATATATTTAATTCCGATTCACAGTTACGGTGCTAGGAGTGCTTCCGGTTCTGGTTTTGGACCAACCGTTGAGTAGGAATCAACCTTTTAAAAACATAACGTCCTTAAAGAAATAAAAGATTAATAAGTTAAAATATGTATACATATAACAGAACATTTAATATATATAATAGATAAATCCTAATTTGGTTCGGGGTATTACACAATCCAATTAAACATCCCAAGCATTCATACAAGTGTAAGCAATTAAAATTAATTACCGAAATAAAAAAATAACATGTAGAAATTTCGTGTTAAATAAATTTATTATTGGGAATTTAGATTAATTCGATTCTCAAAATAAATTAAATTGGACCTTTACAGTTCAATAAATCAAATTGGGCCTCTAAAGCCTAATAAATTAAATTGGGCCTCTAAAGCCTAATTTATTAAATCGGACCTCTAAAAGTCCAATAAATTGAGTTGGGCCTCTAAAGTCCAATAAATCAAATTGGGTCTCTGAAACCCAAAAAGTTAAATTGGATTCCTAAAAAATCCAATAAATTAAATTGGGCCTCAAAAGGCCTAATAAATTAAATTGCCCCATATGAAGCCCAAGAAATTAAATTAAGTCCAGTGTGATAAATCAAATCTTGAAAGCCCAACAAATTTGACAAAATATCTTTGAAGATTATCAAATCTGACATATTCCGGGAATATTCCTCAAATCAAATCTTTTGGCCCATCAAATCTGGCCTGCAAATCTAGAATTCTACACCTATAAATAAGGGTCTCATTCTAGTCACTTACTCTTACACAGAGCAAATCAGAGAGTAATTCTGAAAAGCAAAGTCCGATAAGTCCGTAAGTCAAAGATCTTTTAAGATCAGTCGCGAGAAGTCCCTAAAAATAACGTTTGATCCGAAATAAGGCTCGACGCCCTCGGATTAACGTTATAAGTCCGTAAGTCAAAGATCTCTCAAGATCGAAGTCCCGAAATCAAAGATCTTTTCAAGATCAAAGCCCAACAAACATCAGAAAGTTCAAGAAATCCCAAAGTCAAGATTCAAGAGAAGAATCAGAGGAGAAAAATTAGAGATTGTAGAATACCAAAAATTTCGGTAGATCCGAAATAAATCAAATTGTAAATCATTTTCCCGTTATTAATATTAAATTTTAATTTCGTGAAAATTTGTTGTTACAAATTTTGGCACGCCCGGTGGGACAATCTCTACCTCTCATCTCTTCTCTAAAAAAAAATCCAAGAAAATGAATCGCCTCTTAAGGTCCGGTTCCCCCAAACCGTCAAATGTTAATGCTATTAAGAGGAGTATGTCGAAAAAGGCATTAACACACGCTTCTTCAGAAGCAGACCCATCAGCAGACACAACTGCGAGAAAGTTATCCTATATGGATGAAAGTGAAGGGGACAACTCCGCATGCTCAACTCCCCGTTCATCATCTAGTTCTTCACGAGAACAAAGGGCGAAAAAAAAAGAGAAGAAAAGAAACAAGATTACCTACTCCTGTGGGTAAGTTGTTCGCGAATTGTGAAAAAAAGCAGAGAGGCATGAGTTCTTTATATAGATGTATTAGTCGGCTAAGAGCATATCAGATAAAGGGAAATCTCTATGAATCAAATATATGATTCATATAATATAGTGAGATATATCCTCAAATCCGGTAAAAATTCGCTGATGTAGGGAAGAATTACTAATACGTAGATTTGATATTATTTGATAAAGATAAAATTTTGTGAAGGTTAAAATTGGATTCTGAAGTTGCTGTAGAGAAAATTTCGTGTGTGTTGGTGAGATATTCATGGATGATAAAATCTTAAGGATTTGAACGGCAAATATCTACAGATATTTTTCTAAAAAAAAATTATGGGTTCCATTCATTTTTAGCATTGGCTAAAAAAAAAAATCACAAGTGTGTGCTTCTTTAAATTTAGTTAGCCCAACTAGTTAAATGAAAATGTGGGCTATAACCTGAACTTCCGCCCCAATTAAACATGCAAACTTTGAAAAAAAAGAAGGATGCCAAAATAATGTCGCAAATCGTCCACATCGATTAAAACGCTCGCGAACGAAGTGCGAGGGGGCAATTTGTAAGCAATTAAAATTAATTGCCGAAATAAAAAAATAACATATATAAATTTATTATTGGGAATTTAGATTAATTCGATTCTCAAAATAATTTAAATTGGAACTTTAAAGTTCAATAAATCAAATTGGGCCTCTAAAGCCTAATAAATCAAATTGGGCCTCTAAAGCCTAATTAATTAAATCGGACCTCTAAAAGTCCAATAAATCGAGTTAGACCTCTAAAGTCCAATAAATCAAATTGGGTCTCTGAAACCCAATAACTTAAAATGGATTCCTAAAAAATCCAATAAATTAAATTGGGCCTCAAAAGGCCTAATAAATTAAATTGCCCCTTATGAAGCCCAAGAAATTAAATTAAGTCCAGTGTGATAAATCAAATCTTGAAAGCTCAACAAATCTGGCAAAATATCTTTGAAGATTATTAAATCTGGCAAAATATCTTTGAAGATTATCAAATCTGGCATATTCCGGGAATATTCCTCAAATAAAATCTTTTGGCCCATCAAATCTGGCCTGCAAATCTAGAATTCTACACCTATAATTAGGGGTCTCATTCTAGTCACTTACACTTACATAGAGCAAATCAGAGAGTAATTCTGAAAAGCAAAGTCCGATAAGTTCGTAAGTCAAAGATCTTTTAAGATCAGTCACGAGAAGTCCCTAAAAATAACGTTTGATCCGAAATAAGGCTCGACTCCCTCGGATTAACGTTATAAGTCCATAAGTCAAAGATCTCTCAAGATCGAAGTCCCGAAATCAAAGATCTTTTCAAGATCAAAGCCCCGCAAACATCGGAAAGTTCAAGAAATCCCAAAGTCAAGATTCAAGAGAAGAATCAGAGGAGAAAATTTAGAGATTGTAGAATACCAAAAATTTCAGTAGATCCGTCAAATTGTAAATCATTTTCGCGTTGTTAATAATAAATTTTAATTTCGTGAAAATTTGTTATTACAAATTTTGGCATGCCCTGTGGGACAATCTCTACCTCTAATCTCTTCTCTAAAAAAAAAAATCCAAAAAAATGAATCGCCACTTAAGGTGCGGTTCCCCCAAACCATCAAATGTTAATGCTATTACGAGGAGTATGTAGAAAAAGGCATTAACACACTCTTCTTCAGAAGCAGACCCATCAGTAGACACAACTGCGAGAAAGCTATCCTATATGAATGAAAGTGAAGGAGACAACTCCGCATGCTCAACTCCCCGTTCATCATCTAGTTCTTCGCGAGAACAAAGGGCGAAAAAAAAAAGAGAAGAAAAGAAAGAAGATTACCTACTGCTGTGGGTAAGTTGTTCGCGAATTGTGAAAAAAAGTAGAGAGATATGATTTCATTATATAGATGTATTAGTCGGCTAAGAGCATATCAGATAAAGGGAAATCTCTATGAATCAAATATATGATTCATATAATATAGTGAGATACATCCTCAAATCCGGTAAAAATTCGCTGATGTAGGGAAGAATTACTAATACGTGGCATAAGATTTGATATTATTTGGTAAAGATAAAATTTTGTGAAGGTTAAAATTGGATTCTTATGTTGCTGTAGAGAAAATTACATGTGCGTTGGTGAGATATTCATGGATGATAAAATCTTAAAGATTTGAACTGCAAATATCTACAGATATTTTTCTAAAAAAATTTATGGGTTCCATTCATTTTTAACATTGGCTAAAAACAAAAAAATCACAAGCGTGGGCTTCTTTAAATTTTGTTAGCCCAACTAGTTAAATGAAAATGTGGGCTATAACCTAAACTTCCGCCCCAATTAAACATGCAAACTTTGAAAAAAAGAAGGATGCCAAAATAATGTCGTAAATCATCCACATCGATTAAAACGCTCGCGAACGAAGTGCGAGGGGGCAATTTGTAAGCAATTAAAATTAATTGCCGAAATAAAAAAATAACATGAAGAAATTACGTGTTAAATAAATTTATTATTGGGAATTTAGATTAATTCGATTCTTAAAATAAATTAAATTGGACCTTTAAAGTTCAATAAATCAAATTGGGCCTCTAAAGCCTAATAAATCAAATTGGGCCTCTAAAGCCTAGTTAATTAAATCGGTCCTCTAAAAGTCCAATAAATCGAGTTAGGCCTCTAAAGTCCAATAAATCAAATTGGGTCTCTTAAACCCAATAAGTTAAATTGGATTCCTAAAAAATCCAATAAATTAAATTGGGCCTCAAAAGGCCTAATAAATTAAATTACCCCTTAAGAAGCCCAAGAAAATAAATTAAGTCCAGTGTGATAAATCAAATCTTGAAAGCCCAACAAATCTGGAAAAATATCTTTGAAGATTATCAAATCTGGCAAAATATCTTTGAAGATTATCAAATCTGGCATATTTCGGGAATATTCCTCAAATCAAATCTTTTGGCCCATCAAATCTGGCCTGCAAATCTAGAATTCTACACCTATAAATAAGGGTCTCATTCTAGTCACTTACACTTACACAGAGCAAATCAGAGAGTAATTCTGAAAAGCAAAGTCAGATAAGTCCGTATGTCAAAAATCTTTTAAGATCAGTCGTGAGAAGCCCCTAAAAATAACGTTTGATCCGAAATAAGGCTCGACGCCCTCGGATTAACGTTATAAGTCTGTAAGTCAAAGATCTCTCAAGATCGAAGTCCCGAAATTAAAGATCTTTTCAAGATCAAAGCCTCGCAAACATCAGAAAGTTCAAGAAATCCCCAAGTCAAGATTCTAGAGAAGAATCAGAGGAGAAAAATTAGAGAATATAGAATACCAAAAATTTCGGTAGATCCGAAATAAATCAAATTGTAAATCATTTTCACGTTGTTAATAATAAATTTTAATTTCGTGAAAATTTGTTGTTACAAATTTTGGCACGCCCTGTGGGACAATATCTACCTCTCATCTCTTCTCTAAAAAAAAAATAAAAAAAAAGAAATCACCTCTTAAGGTCCGGTTCTCCCAAACCATCAAATGTTAATGTTATTACGAGGAGTATGTCGAAAAATGCATTAACACACGCTTCTTCAGAAGCAGACCCATCAGCAGACACAACTGCGAGAAAGCTATCCGGGGACAACTCTGCATGTTCAACTCCCCGTTCATCATCTAGTTCTTCAACTGCGGATCTGGCTCCTGCCATGACGACAAACGCTACAACTGTTGAAGAGAAACTTGCATGCCTAATGAAATCCATTCAAGGAATTTAAGGGCTGCTCCAAGAACAAGACGCCCGGATCTCTAACTTGATGAATAGGGTGGATAACGACGATGTGAGTCGTGCTAAAGGCAAAACTATTGAGGGAGAGACCTCAATTAAACATCAAGTGGAAGGGAACGACATGACTGCTAAAGAGTTCCCAATTTCTCTTGAGAATGGAATTAATATCGATAAACTCAAAGATCTTATATTGGAGACCGTGAAGGGTAAAGTTGACGACAGTTCCAAATCATCCTTTACATATGCCAAGCCGTATACTAAAAGGATTGATGACTTTGCAATGCCCCCAGGTTATCAGCCCCCAAAGTTTCAACACTTTTATGGAAAAAGGAACCCAAAACAACATGTGGCTCATTCAAAATGTCATGTCATATGGTGGACGCAAATCAGACTAGTTCATCCGAAGGGAAAGTCAATGATAAGACTGTTGATTGCGCATTGGCTGTAAGTTTCACAGAAGAAGACATGTTGCTTGGCTCACAGCCACACAATCGTCCGCTATTTGTAACTGGTTGTACGAAGGGACAAAATGTTAATCAAATCTTAGTTGATGGACGCCTAGGAGTGAATATCCTACCTTGGAGGATAATGAGAAAATTGGGTGTATCAGCTGATGAATTAGGGAAAAGTCGCTTAATGATCCAAGGGTTCAACCAAGAGGGTCAAAGGGCTCTTGGTACGCTTGTAATTGAGCTAATGTTCGATGAGATGGTCTCAACGGTGATGTTTCACGTCATAGACGCAAGAACATCATACAATATGCTTTGGGGAAGACCGTGGTTACATTAGTATGGTGTGATAGCTTCTACAATGCATCAGTGTTTCAAATATTGTAAAGACGGTGAAGTAAAGAGAGTTTTCGGGGATGCTAAGCCTTTTACCGAGGCTGAATCATATTTTGCTGATGCTAAATACTACTTCAAGAGTACGACTAAAGCTGAAGGAGAGTCGTCACAAGAAATGACCAAAGACGCTAGATGAGAAGGATGAATCACTGTTCCATGTAAGTAAGGATAAACTACCCCTTGAAGATGTTGAGACGCTAGAAGAACTAGTACTGCCCTTAACTAAGCTCGATGCAACAAGGCCTTCCACACAACCACTCAAGGGATTCACTCGCCCTATTCATGTAGCTAAGATAGAACATGGGTTGATATCAGAAGCGGTGATGTCGAGATCTTATGGCCCACAAGCCTTTAAACTTCTTGTCCAAGCTGGGTATGATCCACAAGAAGGTTCGGCCTCAAAAGGCCCTTCTCACGAGGTTGCTAAACGAAAACATGGGAATCATGTTGCTTCCAAAATGATAAAGAGAAATACTCACTCTCTTGCTAAGAATGATAAGACTGGCCTAGGGTACGTGGCACATAAACCAATCCGCATTGCGATCCACAGATCGAATGCAAATGCCAATCATGTCACCGAGGGTGATGCCTTATCTAAGGAAGATGTGGCTGATGAAGATGGAAATAATTCGAGGCGTGTTTCAATCTTTGAGAGGTTAGGATCAAGTGAGGGTGATAACCGTCGAAATAGGGGATTAGTCTTTAAGAGATTGGGACCAGTTGCAAGAAACAAAAATCGAAGGCCGGGATCTGTCTTTCAAAGACTAGGGCCAGTCAAGAATAATCTTCGAAAGAAGAAATATACCAATTCTCGAGACTTGGTCTTGCCTTGCAAAAAGCAACAAACAATCTTGACTGTGTCGCATGGAAATGGGATAAAGACTAAGGTGCAAGCAATTTTCTATACCCTAAATGAAGAAGAGGAGAAGGAGAGCGTAGGCTCTTCAAATTTCATTGATACACGTAATGCTGATTCATCAGTGTCTCAAGGTGTGGGAAAAGATTTGCAAGATAAAATTACCAAAATGATCAGAGATGGGTACGTTACTAATGATAGAAGGGCTATCCGAGTAATTCCGATTAGAGGAAGGGATGGTCATGTGCGACCAGTTATTGATTTCGAAAGTCATGAGCAAGTTGATGAAGAAGTGGCAGTTGTAAATCATATCAATGTATCGGAGGATGTCTTTAATATAGAAGAAGATGCTGAAGATGCTCCTCCAGAACTTAAGGAAGGTATCAAAGCCACGGTCAACAAACTTAAAGAGGTTAACTTGGGGGATGAGGATAACCCACAGCCAACCTATATAAGTGCTTTGCTTACAACCGAGGGAGAAGAGAACGCACGGTTGCGTCTCGAGGAACTTAAAACTTTGGATAAAAAAAGGCTAGAAGCCCAACGAAAGCTTGAATGCTATCAGTCTCGCCTTTCTAAAACATTCAACAAAAATGTGAGGAAATGTTCTTTTCAAGTCGGTGACTTGGTACTCGCAGTGAGAAGGCCTATTATTGTTACTTATCATGTTGGAAATAAATTTTTGCCCAAATGGGATGGACCGTATGTCGTGAAGGAAGTTTATATAAATGGTGCATATAAATTGATATCCGAAGATGGCATGGCCATTGGTCCCATAAATGGGAAATTCCTGAAACGCTACTACGCGTAAGTCAAGTTAGCTACATGACGCACGAGCCTAAACTGCATGTTGCTCCTGGTCCGCATGAGGATAAACTGTGTACGACGACCACCAAAGATGATTACATGTAGTTAAACTGTTAACTTATCCCACTAAAGGTGTTTAAGTGGTTAAATAATTTATACCCTACTGCGACTATGGTAGTAAAAAGTATACGTCCCTCCTGGCCCGCATAAGGTTAAACTATGTACGGCGCCCCCCCAAAATCAAATCATGTTCCCCTTGAACTACGTTTCGACTTGATCCTCTTTTAAAAGAGGTATGTAGGCAGCTTAGTATATTACTAAGTTCAGTCATAATTCAGCTACACTGATCGAGTTAGTGTGTTAAATTGTTGAAGGTTGTAGGAAGATGTTCATAATTTAAGTTAGTCTCAGTTTAGCTAACTTAATAAACATTCAAGGCATGAAAGAAACAAGCAAGTATAACAGTCATAACTTAGCCACGTTGATCGAGTGAGTATGTTAAATTGTTGAAGCATGTAAAAAGATGCTTATGATTCAAGTTAGTTATTCAAAGTTAAGCTAACTAGATAAACAGTCAAAGCATGAAAAAAAAATAAACAAGTATTGCAATAATAGTTTAGTCGCCTTGATCAAACAATGAGTTGCAAGAAAATTACACGGGGCAAGCACGGTAAGAAATTTCGGGACGCTTCTTCCAAGTCATTGGAATTAAATTTTGTGGGATGCTTAAGTGACAATTCAAGTTCAAATTGACAATATCTTAGCTGACGACGATGAGCGCACCACATCACCGATCCACTAAGATATCATCAAAGTCCCTCGAATAAAGTCACCCGATCAAAAGTCACAAAGAAAGATTGATAATATCTTAAGCCGACAACGACTAGCGCACCACATCGCCGATCCACTAATAAGGATACTATCAAAATTTCTCCAACAAAGTTATCCAACCGAAAGCCATCAAGAAAGATTGACAATATCTCAAGCCGACAACGATGAGCGCACCACATCACCAACTGGCTAACAAAGACATTGCCAAAGCCGAAAGCCATCAAGAAATCTTGACAATATCTCAAGCCGACGATGACGAGCACACCACATCATCGACCGGCAAACAAAGACATTGCCGTAGCCGAAAGCCATCAAGAAAGCTTAACAATATCTCAAACCGATGACGATGAGCGCACCACATTGCCGACCGGCTAACAAAGACATTGCCGAAACTGAAAGTCATCAAGAAAGATTGACAATATCTCAAGCCGACGACGACGAGCGCACCACATCGCCGACCGGCTAACAAAGACATTGCCGTAGCCTAAAGCCATCAAGAAAGCTTGACAATATCTCAAGCCAACGACGACGAGCGCACCATTATTAGTACAAAAGTCAGTTATAATAGAGTTTATAAACTCAGTTCCTCGATCTGATCGGATCCTGACTATGCTCTGACCCTGTTCAGTACTCAATTGCTTGAGTAACTCAGGAAGCTTGACCTGAGTCTCCTTTTTGTTCAGTAAGAAAATAACCCATGTGTACCTGGAATAATCATCAACAACAACAAGGGTATATTTCCTACCATTTATGCTGACAGGAGTTACTGGACCAAAGAGATCCATGTGCAGAAGCTGAAGCACTCTGTCAGTTGAGAAGGCTTCTTTCACCTTGAATGAAGCTTTGGTTTGCTTGCCTTCCTGACATGCTCCGCACACGTGGTCTTTGCTATAAACTTCATTGGGTAGACCATCTACAAGTGAGAGTCTAGAAATTTTGTTAATAATCTTGAAGTTTAAGTGACTCAGACGTTTATGCCAAAGCCAACTGAGCTCAGAGGAGCTCTTAGCAACCAAACAAGTTTCAGGAGGACTGCTCTTGAAATCAGCAAAATATACATTGCCCCTCCTGATCCCTGTAATCAGAACCTGTAGTGTAGATTTGTCCTTCACAAGACACATGTTAGATGTAAATTCTACACTATATCCTCAGTCACAAAACTGACTGACCGAGAGTAAGTTATATCTCAGTCCCTCAATATATGATACATTCAGTACACGGACAGAGCCAATAACAAGGGTTCCGAATCATCTGGTGAAACCCTTAGAGTTATCACCAAAGGTTACCTGCGGGCCTTCCTGAGCTACATAATCCTGAAGGAGATCACGAAATCCAGTCATGTGCCTGGAACATCCTGAGTCCAAGTACCAGTCCATCAGATCCTCCTTCCTCTTCTTGTTGCCCGCAGCGACCTGAAAAGAATCAGGCCTCAGGTACCCATCTCGTATTGGGTCCTACTGAGTCAGCCATACCCTTCGGGATCCAGATTTGTTTAACAATTCTGATAGCATCAGAAGTGTAAACCTGTCTCCCTGAAACATCAACATACACAGTCTTCTTCGTTTGTGCCTGGGAAGTTGAGGATGTATGGGTGTCAGCCTGAGGTTTAGGAGCCCTATATTGATTCCTGGGGGTGGGCCTCCTGTTCCTCCTTGGCCTGGGTGCATTGGGCTGAGTTTGATCCCGAGAAGGAGCAGCTCGGGCCTGACCTCTTGGCATTTGAGGTCTGACCTGAGTGTTATCGGAGTCAGGTCTCCGTTGCCTTTCAGAGACCACCTGGTTTGTCCTTCTCCTTTGAGGATTAGGACGCTCCTGATGGGCTCTATGCCCTGTCTGAGGAATCTGGACCTCAATAGTCCTTGGCTGTGCCTGAGGCTTCCTTTGACTGGAGTTCCTTCCATCCTGAGCATTTTTGGGCTGAGCCTGAGAAGTGCTAGGGACAGAATTCTTTCCAGTTTGAGGATTCCTAGGCTGAGCCTTAGAGTTCCCTTGATCTGTCTTCCTTGACTCAGGATGAGAAGCCTTGACCTTTTCCTTAGGTTTAGGTCTTGGTTTCTCAGCCCTTTGCCTGACAGGTTCAGCAGGCATTTTCTCCTTCCCTTTGCCTTTGTCCTGACGAGCAACACTTAAGCTCTTGTCATCAGTTAGGGCAGGGACAAATTTCTTCTGAGAGTTGCTCCCTGAAGCACCTCTCTTCTTTTTGCCCTTTGGGTCTTTTGAGGCATCATAGCCTAACCCAGCTTCAGCACCATCAGTCAGCTGAGAGAAACTTGTTAACTCATCAACCACTTGGGTGGATGTGTATAACTTCTTCAGCTTAACCTCAAGATGCCCATTTGTTTCTTTCAGGGCCTCAATTTCAGTGGTGTACTGAAGCACCAACTCTTCATGAGTTTTCTCTTTTGAGATCAGCTCAAGATCCCAAGTGGTTTGCTCAGCACAAAGGCGAGCTTGCCACTCAGTTTCGAACATCACTCTAAGAGCAATTCGCTCAATCATCTGTTATTCCTGAGCAAGGAACAGATCAGTATCACGAGTCTCAATCAGCGAGCTGATTACACCCTTCAGTCTTTCTACGTCCAGTGGAACTTCATCATGCTTGTTCCGAGCATGAAGTAGCTCTTCCTGAAGATGTACTAATCTGAGGGCTTACTCAGTATCTCTTACTCTGAGAGACTCAGTTAACCGATAGTTTTCCCCACTCAGTTTTGCATTCACATCCACTGTGTGAGTATGAGTCTCCTGCAGCCTTGAGAAGTCAACCATCAATTGCTCTAGGGCGAGCTGAAGGTCGAGTTCTCCTGCTGAATCTGAGCTAAGCTCAGGTGCGTGATCAGGAGAAGAGGCAGAAGAACACACCTCATCTTCTGCCATCAGGCAGAGGTCATCATACTCCTCATCGGAGAAGAGTTCAGGGGACCGGCGTCCTGGGCCATCTGAATCTGAGGAGTCCTCAGCAAGCAATGCTCTCCGGTCTGATGCCCTGAGATCTCTCTTGGCTCTCCGATCCTCTCGCTCACGAGCACTGAGCTCCGGACAATCATACTGATAATGTCCGGTCTTTTTGCAGTGGTAGCACTGATCTACATCAGAAACAAGTTTCTTGTCAGTGTATCTTTTATCAGATGACTCCCTCCTGCTCCCTGATGATCGTTCAAGTTTGGAGCTGGATCTTCTGGGCTCATCATCTCTCCTCTTCTCCTCTCTTCGTCGCTCAGGCTCATTGCGATCCCTCCTGGAATCTGAGCCCCTCCTTTCTCTCTTCGGGGACTCGGTCTCCTGGGGCTGGAGTACCTGCGATCACGGCTGTCAGTATAAAATTTCTTATACCTTCCGAATCGAGAGTTTAGTTTCTCGAAATGCTGCGCCATCAGGCTGTACTCCAAGGCTAGCTCATCCTTGTTCATATCCTTCAGAGATTTAGAGCCAGATCCAGCCTCAGGCTCAGGAGTAGCTTTAAGAGCCACGCTCTTTTCCTTTTCAGGAGTCTTCTCTTCACTAACTTCCTCACTGACAGCACCCTTCTTCTTCCTCTTATCGAGGTCAAATTCCAGAGCCTTTAACTCTGAGAATAGGTGAGAGTGAGTAATGTTGGTAAGGTCCTGAGTGTTCTTCAGTAGGATCACTCCTGTGTCCCATCTTTCAGGGAGACAGTTCAGGATTTTAGAAGACACCTCCCTCTTGGAAAACTCCTTCCCAAGGGTTGCTAGCTCGTTCATCATCTTAATGAACCGAGCTTCCATCTGATCGATGGATTCTCATTCTAACATCCGGAAGGCTTCAAACTTCCTAATTGCAAGATCTCTCTTGTTCTCTTTGATCTTTTCTGATCCCTCACTCATCTCTCTCAGAGCATCCCAGATCTCCTTTGCAGTCCTCAGATGCATGATCCTGACCGAATTCTCGTAAGAAACGGTGTGGAGTATAATATTTTTGGCAACATTATCCAGTCCGATTTACTTAATTTGATCAGAATTAAACGCGGACCTCTCCACTTCTTCATCTCCGGCGGCTGGAACAGGAACATTGCCAGCAACAGGCCAGGTCGTCTGAAGATTCCTCATAAACTTGATCGGACCCTGCTCAATCACCAGAGGCATATGATCATGGATAGAATAGAGATGTGCGAGTACCCTGAATTTCCAATAGTCATAATTGTCAATAGAGAATTCAGGAAGATTGCCTTCGAGGCGTTTCGAACCGGATACCATGATATGCAATTTTCAGAAACGAGATCAATTCAGTAGACCACCAAAAGTTTCTCCTCAGAAACTGTTGGTAAACAAAGTCAGTGGCCTTTTGAACCACTGCTCTGATACCACTTGTTGGTCCCGAAACGTTATAATCAGTGTATGGGGGGGATACACTGATGTCAAATTTTTCTGAAAGACTCAGAAAAATGCTCTAACACTCTCAGTCAGGATTTCCTGAATTACTCAGTGTGCTGAAGGTCCACAGGGGCAGCAGGGACGGTTTAGTAACGAGTCAGATAAATTGAGTGTGAGTAAAGTGCTCGGAAGCTCAGTAGAGATAATAAAACCTACTGATTGCTCGGAAGCGGGTCAGTTGGACTACTATCTCAGTGAGCTAGTGTACGTGCGGAAAGTGAGCCCTTAGTTTCTACTCGTTTTAAGTTTCTGAAAACATTTTCTCTGAACTTGCTTAGTAAACTGGTGGTTAAGGCTGAGTGCACAGTATTAAGATTCAGGATGATTGATTCAGTCCTGAATATAAAAACGATGCAGAATGTTCAGTTTATTATGATGACAGTTATGATCCTGAACAGAATAGTAAATCAGCACACAGGGGACTTTTTAACGTGGTTCGGAGATAACCAACTCCTACGTCCACGACCTGATTTAACAGGAAGCTATCCTCAAAACCCTGAGGATAGGTACTTAGTTTTACGTGCTAAGGGACACGAGTAGCCAACTTCTTCTCTTAGGAACTGACCCCTGGGCGTTTTACAAGTCCTAGTCCTTCTAACCAACCAATCTCACACCTTGAGTGGTTTGGTATTCTGGTTTCCAACTAAGATAGCTCTAGCAATACAAAATAATACTAAATATTAAAGCTATCGATCTAAGCAAATACAGAGTGAATCCTACTACAACAATAGGGAAATTTAATTGCAGAGTGTTGCTTATAGTATGCTTTGAGAGCTTGGATTCTTGAGAGCTTTCTCTTGGAAATTTCCCGTTAACCTTGAATGGGTGCAAGGTTCTCCATATTTATAGGCAAGATTCAAAATAGATCCGTTGGAGGAGATCTAATCAAATCTTTCCTATTTTGGGGTGGTTGCAGGCTTGAAATACTATTTAACCTAATTGCCATGCTTATTCTGGCAAGTCTGTCCCATCGCCTGCAACTTTGAGACGCATTAAATGCTGCGCAGACTCTGTACACACGTGTCGAAAGATAATTGGCTCTCCGTTCAAACGGCTAGTTGACTTTCAAACAATTGTCCTTCCTTGTACATTCAATACTCTGAGTCTCTTGTTAATAACTCAGTCTGAATGTTTGTCTTCATTGGAGTCTTACTGACATTCTCTTTGTCTCTTGTCCCATAGCATAAATAACCTTATTGTCTTGGACTTACATGGTTCAGGTGATCTGAACTACTGTCCGAGTCAGGTCTTATGTGTCTTCAGCACAGCCTGATAGATTATTCAGCCCAGTATGTGTAACCTTTTTGCTTTGGACTTATATGGTTCAGATAAACTGAACCAAGGCCTAAGTCAGGTCTTAAGTGTATTCAGCACAGCCTGATAGCTTATACTTACTCTTCACTGACTAAGATCTGTCCTGAGTATGCTTAGTGTACTCAGTAGAAACATCGGTCAATGGTACTTCAGGATTGACTTCAGGATGGATCATCAGGCTTCGATCTTCAGCTTCAGACCCAGGCAATCTTCAGCAAGACTGACTGACTCCTTCAGAATGGATTATACTTCAGACTTCAGTAAATTGGGTCGACTCCAATATTCTTCAGTCTTCAGCAAGTTCCTCCTGTACTGAATTTCTAACCTAACTATCCTGAACTATTTTATCCTGAACATCTGTACTTAGGCAGATTCATCAGGGGTTTTGGGATCTAATCAAAATACTCAGATTGTCCCAACATACGTGGCATAAGATTTGATATTATTTGATAAAGATAAAATTTTGTGAAGGTTAAAATTGGATTCTTAAGTTGCTGTAGAGAAAATTACGCGTGTTTTGGTGAGATATTAATGGATGATAAAATCTTAAAGATTTGAACGGCAAATATCTACAGATATTTTTCTAAAAAAAAATTATGGGTTCCATTCATTTTTAGCATTGGCTAAAAAAAAAAATCACAAGCGTGGGCTTCTTTAAATTTAGTTAGCCCAACTAGTTAAATGAAAATGTGGGCTATAACCTGAACTTCCGCCCCAATTAAACATGCAAACTTTGAAAAAAAGAAGGATGCCAAAATAATGTCAGAAATCGTCCACATCGATTAAAACGCTCGCGAACGAAGTGCGAGGGGGCAATTTGTAAGCAATTAAAATTAATTGCCGAAATAAAAAAATAACATGTACAAATTACGTGTTAAATAAATTTATTATTGGGAATTTAGATTAATTCGATTCTCAAAATAAATTAAATTGGACCTTTAAAGTTCAATAAATCAAATTGGGCCTCTAAAGCCTAAAAAATAAAATTGGGCCTCTAAAGCCTAATTAATTAAATCAGACCTCTAAAAGTCCAATAAATCGAGTTAGACCTCTAAAGTCAAATAAATCAAATTGGGTCTCTGAAACCCAATAAGTTAAATTGGATTCCTAAAAAATCCAATAAATTAAATTGGGCCTCAAAAGGCCTAATAAATTAAATTGCCCCTTAAGAAGCCCAAGAAATTAAATTAAGTCCATTGTGATAAATCATATCTTGAAAGCCCAACAAATCTGGCAAAATATCTTTGAAGATTATAAAATCTGGCATATTCCGGGAATATTCCTCAAATCAAATCTTTTGGCCGATCAAATCTGGCCTGCAAATCTAGAATTCTACACCTATAAATAGGGGTCTCATTCTAGTCACTTACACTTACACAGAGCAAATCAGAGAGTAATTCTGAAAAGCAAAGTCCGATAAGTCCGTAAGTCAAAGATCTTTTAAGATCAATAGTGAGAAGTCCCTAAAAATAACGTTTGATCCTAAATAAGGCTCGACGCCCTCAGATTAACGTTATAAGTCCGTAAGTCAAAGATCTCTCAAGATCGAAGTCCCGAAATCAAAGATCTTTTCAAGATCAAAGCCCCGCAAACATCGGAAAGTTCAAGAAATCCCAAAGTCAAGATTCAAGAGAAGAATCAGAGGAGAAAAATTAGAGATTGTAGAATACCACAAATTTCGGTAGATCCGAAATAAATCAAATTGTAAATCATTTTCGCGTTATTAATAATAAATTTTAATTTCGGGAAAATTTGTTGTTACAACAAGTCATTAATAAGAGAACTAAACCCTCAAGATCACTAATTCATGCATAGGATTAACAAGAGACTAAATTCACGATAGTATTCATAAAACTATGCAACAAGGAATTAGCCCATGGCTAATTGGAAATGAAAATCAACAATTAATAATCTAATCAACATTATTAAGAGCTAAAACATGAGAATTGAATGAAAACTTACCAATGGTAGATGAATTGAAAGACAAGCTATAAACCTCCAATTTGCTAGGTCTTGATCCCAACCTCAAAAACAGAAATCGAACCGTAGAAACGAAGCTAATAACGAGACTAGTCTAATTGAACAAACGGATTAAAGATCCAATGAATGAATCAAAAGTAATTGTAGAGAGAAGTATGAATTCTAACTTAGAACCCACTAAGTAACCTCTAATCTCTTTCTTTAAAATTACCTAATGATCTAACTAATGAATAATGATGGAATAATGCTTGGAAATCTGATCCTTCTGGTATTTATAGTGCACATAATGTTTAGTCCAAAGTGCCCTTCATTAAACGCACGAAAATACTAAAATAACCCAGAAATCTTAATTTTTGCAAAGCTGCCGACCAGACCCTTGCTAGCTTGACAGCTTGGTCGCGTGGTGGCCATTGCTGCCGATTTGAAGATGCAAGCTGCCGATCAAACTCGGCACACTACTTGCGCGAGGAAGACACTGCCGATCCAGGCTGCAAGCTACCGACTTCAAGCTTCTTGCTGCCGAGTTGAGTGTCCTTGCTGCCGATTTGGGTCCTTAGCTCGGTCGAAGCTCGACTTTCCTCATTTTTGTCATAGACTTGTCGGAGTTCCTAGATGGTTCATCGGTGGGAAAAGTCGACCAGCCATTCGAACGTAACCTTGGATTCCATAAAAGAGATGGCAGTGTGGAATTTCTTGGATTCAGCAACGGTCGTGGTTGAAGAAGCCATGGATGCAGAGCTTGAGAAAAGGGTTAATTGCAGAGAGTGCGTAAAGGATGCACAATGAATGAACTTCCCTTTTATACCCAAAACTTCAGTTTTAATGGATCGTGTGGATTAATGGACTTTTAAAATTCAACGGATTTGATGAAGGGGTATATCTGGAATAAAAAGTATTACCAATTGTCGGTTTTTCAAAAGTAATGATTCAAACACTTTATCGAAACCTGTTCCCGCCCATTTGCATTTAATGCGTGTCAGAAGAATGTCTGAAATAAATACCCCTTTCGCATTTAATAAAATCTGAAAATTAAGTGAATGGCTGAGGATTTGAGTTAAAACCCTTTGATTGATGTGGTGTCAGACATGATCAGATATGGCACATGCAAGATAGAAAAGGAAAAGTTTCAGGAATACATACCAGTCAGTCAAGTATAGAAACAAGACTGATACCACGTGAGACCGATCAGGGTGACAAGCCATGAAATCTGTGTCCTGAACCTAAATCTATCCTGATCCTGAAGATCCTAAATCTGATGTATGTTCCCCCTAGAAGCCATCCATCTTTCTGCAACCTGATCTTGAGTTAGTCATCCCTCCTGACCACCTTGTTCAATCCTGAACTAAGATACATACTGAATCCTCTACACCTGGGTCAAGAAGTCCTAACTCTACTGACAACTCAACAAACCTGGTTTCAGGCAAAGCCTTAGTCAGGATGTCAGCTCTCTTCTTGTCAGTAGGGATCCTCTCCATCCTTATATCCTTCTTCTCAACATGATCGCTTATAAAGTGATGCCTGATGTCTACATGCTTACACCTTGTGTGTAAGACTGAGATTTGGGATATGGCTATGGCATTGTTATTGTCACAATAAATTGGGACTTCAGTGGACTCTACTTGGTAGTCTTTCAGTTGTTGCTTCAACCAAAGAATTTGGGAACAACAACTGTCTGCCGCCATATACTCAGCCTCAGTAGAAAACCAAGAGATCAGTTTGCTCCCTAGTAACTGACATGTGCCTGTAGTTGATTTCCTATCAATCCTACAGCCTCCATAATCAGCATCAGAATAACCTGTCAGTTCTAGGTTGTCAACTGAGGGATACCAAAGTCCTAAATTGACTGTACATTTAAGTTATTTAAGTATCTTTTTGACAGTCTCTAGATGACTCTTCTTCGGATCAGACTTATAACTCGCACATAGTCCAACTGCATAGGTGATGTCAGGACGACTTGCAGTCAGATACAACAACGAACCAATTAGTGCCCTATATTCAGTCTGATTCACTGAGGTCCTCTCCTTGTCAGGATCCAGCTTCTCATTTGTGTTAATGGGAATACGTGAGACTTTGCTGGATTGAACTTTAAATTTTGAATCGAATCCCTCGCATACTTGGACTGATTGATGAAGATTCCAGAGTCAGTTTGCCTGACCTGAAGACCTAAGAAGAATTTCATCTCTCCCATCATTGGCATCTCAAACATCCCTGTCATCAGCTTTGAGAATTTCTCACAAAGCCTCAAGGTCGGTGATCCAATAATTATGTCATCCACATAAATTTGGACTAAGAGTATGTCCTCCCCTTCGGATATCCTGAAGAGGGTCCTGTCCACTGTTCCTTTCATGAACCCGTGGTCAATCAGGAATTGAGAGGGAGTATCATACCAAGCTCTCGGAGCTTGTTTCAGGCCGTAAAGTGCTTTCTTCAGGTGATACACCTTGTCACCGACTTCGAACCCAGGAGGTTGCTCCATATAAACCTCCTCGTTCAGAACTCCATTCAGGAAATTGCTCTTTACGTCCATCTGATACACCTTGAACTTCTTGAATATTACATAAGCCAAGAACAACCTGATTGCCGCTAACGTTGCGACCAGAGCAAAGGTCTCATCGTAGTCGACCCCTTCGGCCTAAGAGTAACCCTTTGCCATCAGTCTGGCCTTGTTCCTGACAACAACATTCTTTTTATCACTCTTGTTCTTGAAGACCCACTTGGTGCCAATAACATGTTGACGCTTAGGTCTCTCCCCTAACTCCCAAACCTGATTCCGCTCAAATTAATTGAGCTCATCCTATATGGTTATGATCCAATTGGGGTCAGCAAGAGCTTCTTCTTTGTTCTTAGGTTCCTGATCAGACAGGAAACAACAAAACATAGCACTCTCGCCATGGAACAACCTTGTCCTGACTCCCTCATTGATATCACCAATGTTATCTGCCAATGAGTGATCAGCTAGCCAATACCTCCTGCAGACTGGAGCGTTGGGAGCAGCTACTGACGTTCACTCATCTGATCTTGAAACGTTAGCCTCTACAATAACAGGCAAAGAAGCGGAACGAGCAAGAATAGGGGACTCTGAGTCATTCCCTGAGGGTTGTCCAATTTCAGGGACATTGTTTCCCCTTACAGAGTTGGACTCAGTAACTGTCTCAGGTGCAGAAGCATCATCACCGACAGTCCTTACCTCAGGTTGAGTCTGTGCCTCCGTCTGAGACTCAACATTCTCCGAGTCTGGGGCTTGCTAAGGGTTGGGCTGAGGTCCATCCTGATTGTCACTATCATCCCATCTCTTGGAAGCATGCACAAACTTGACCTCGAACTCAGGATTTTGCTTCAGGCTCAGTCTTTTCACCCTCTTGGTAATCCCCTCAGTCTCAGGACTTGGAACCTGTTTTCTATGCATTGATGCAGTTTCATCAAACACAACATGAGGTTTTTCCTCCACACAAAGGGTCCGACAGTTGTACATCCTGAAAACTTTGCTGACTGAGGAGTATCCTATGAACACTTCCTCATCAGACTTGCTATCAAAGGCTTTCAGCTGGTCTTTCCCATTGTTTAGGATGAAACACTTACACCCAAAGATATGGAAATAGGAGATGCGAGGCTTACTCTTGTTCCACGTTTCATAGGGTGTCTGAGCATGTTGTTTGTTCAGCATAGATCGGTTCTGAGTGTAGCAAGCAGTGTTGATTGCTTCAGCCTAGTACTTCTTGGGCAGTCCTGACTCAGCCAACATGGTCCGGGTAGCTTCCTTCAGGGTCCGGTTCCTTCTCTTAGCAACTCCGTTCTGCTGTAGAGTCCTAGTTGCAGAAGTCTCATGAGCAATGCCAAGGTCAGTACAAAAATCAGTTAATAAACTCCGTTCCCCGATCCAATCTGATCCTGACGATGCTCTGACTCTGTTCAGTACTTAATTTCTTGAGTAACTCTGGAAGCTTGACCTAAGTCTCCTTCTTGTTTAGCAAGAAAATAACCCATGTGTACCTGGAATAGTCATTAAAAATAACAAGGGTATATTTTGTACTATTCATGCTGACAGAAGTAATCGGACCAAAGAGATCTATGTGCAGGAGTTAAAACACTCTGTCAGTTGAGAAGACATCTTTCTCCTTGAATGAAGCTTTGGTTTTCTTGCCTTCCTAACATGCTCCGCACACGTGGTCCATGCTAAAATTTCATTTGGTAGAACCTCTATAAGAGAAAGTCGAGAGATTTTGTTAATAATCTTGATGTTAAGATGACTCAGGCGCTTATGCCAAACCCAACTGAGTTCAGAGGAACTCTTAGGGATCAAACAAGTTTCAGGAGAGCTGCTCTGAAAATCTGCAAAATAAACGTTACCTCTCCTGACACCTGTAATAAGAACACGCAGTGTAGATTTGTCTTTCACAAGATATATATTGGAGGTAAATTTTGCACTAAAACCACGGTCATAAAACTGACTAACCGAAAGCAGGTTATGCCTAAGACCCTCAACATAGGATACATTAAGCACTTTAACAGAACCAACAACAAGAGTACCAAACCTTCTAGTGAAACCCTTAGATTTATCACCAAAGGTAACCTGTGGGCCATCCTGAGCTACGTAGTCCTGAAGGAGATCACGAAATCCGGTCATGTGCCTGGAACAGACTGAATCCAGGTACCAATCCTTCTTCAGATCCTCCTTCCTCTTCTTGTAGCCCGTAGCGACCTGTAAAGAATTAGGCCTCAGGTACCCATCTAGTATTGGGTCCTGTAATGTCAGCCATACCCTTCGGGATCCAGATTTGTTTAACAATTCTGATGCAATCAGAAGTGTAAACCTGTCTCCCTGAAATGTCAACATACACAATCCTCTTCTTCCTAGGTGCCTTGGAAGTTGAGGGTGTATGGGTGTCAGCCTGAGGTTCAGGAGCCATGAATTTCTTCATGGGGGCTGGCCTCCTGTTCCTCTTTGGCCTGGGTGCATCGGGCTGAGGTCTTTCCTGAGAAGGAGCTACTCGAGTCTGACCTCTAGGCACACGAGGTCTGGCCTTAGCGTTATCAGAGTCAGGTCTCCGTTGCCCTTCAGGGGCCACCCGGTCAGTCCTTCTCCTTGGAGGATTGGGACGTTCCTGATGGGCCCTGTGCCCTGCCTGAGGCTTCTGGACCTCAGTATCCCTTGGCCTTGCCTGAGGCCTCTTCTTGCCTGAATTCTTTCCACACTGAGTATTCTGTGTACATGGGGCGGAATTCCTTTCAGCCTGAGGGTTCCTAGACTGAGCCTTGGGGTTCCCTTGGTCATTCTACCTCGGCTCTGGGTGAGGAACCTTGGCTTTTCTCTTTGGTTTTGGCCTGAGTTCCTCAGCCTGTTGCCAGATAGGTTCAGCGGGCATTTTCTCCTTCCCTTGCATTTATCCTGCTGAGCAACACTTGCGCCCTTGTCACCAGTTTGGGCAGGAACAAACACCTTCTTCTGAGAGTTGCTCCCTGAAGCAGCTCTCCTTTTCTTGCCCTTAGGGTTCTTAGAGCCATCATAGCCCAACCCTACTTTAGCACCATCGATATGCTGAGAGATCATTGTTAACTCATCAACCACTTGGGTAGATGTGTGTCACTTCTCCAGCTTTTCCTCAAGGTGCGCATTGTGCTTTTTCAGGGCCTCAATTTCAGTTGTGTACTTCAGCACCAGCTGTTGGTCAGTAATCTCCCTTGCCGTTTGCTCAAGACCCAAAGCAGCAAACTCAGCCCTAAGGCGTGTGTACAGCTCAGCATCGAGCATCTGGCAAAGATAGATGTGCTCAACTTCCAACTGTTCCTGAACTAGGAACCGATCAACATCACGAGTCTCAATCAGAGAAGTCATGACGACGTTGAGTCGTTCAACCTCAGTTGGAGCTTCATCGTTCCTATTACGGACCTCAAGAGGCTATTTCTGAAGGCTTACTAATCTCAGCGCCTCCTCGGTGTCTCTAACTCTGAGAGACTCAGTCAATCGATCATTCTCACCAGCCAGTTGTGCATTAACCTCCACTGTGTGAGTATGAGTCTCCTTCAGCCTTGAGAAACCAGCAATCAATTGCTCTAAAGCTAGGTGAAGGTCGAGATCTCTTGCTAAATCTGAGCTAAGCTCAGGTGCGTGATCAGGAGAAGAGGCAGAAAAACATACCTCATCATCTGCCATCAGGCAGAGGTCATCATACTCCTCATCGGAGAAGAGTTCAGGGGATCGGCGTCCTGGGCCATCTGTATATGAGGAATCCTCAGCAATCATCACTCTCTGATCTGATGCCCTGAGATCTATCTTGGTTGTCCGATCTTCTCTCTCTCGAGCACTGAGCTCCAGACAATCATACTGATAATGTCCGGTCTTCTTGCAATGATAACACTGATCTGCATCACTAACACCCTGTTTATCAGTGTACCTCTTTTCAGCTGACTCCTTCCTGCTCCCTGATGATCGTTCAGGCTTGGAGCTGGATCTTCTGGGCTCAACATCATCTCTCCGGCGCTAAGGATCTTCTCTTTCTCTCCTGGAGTCAGAACCCCTCCTTTCTTTCCTCCGAGGGCTCGACCTCCTGGGGCTGGAATATCTGCAGTCAGGAGAGTCAGTATAAAACTTCTTATACCTACCGAAACGATAGTTCAGTTTCCCGAATCTTTGTGCCATCAGTTTGTACTCCAAGGCTAGCTCGTCCCTGGTCATCTCCTTCATGGTCCTCGAACCAGTTCCAGCCTCAGGCTCAGGAGTAGCTTTATGCGCCACACTCTTTTCCTTCTCAGGCGTCTTCTCCTCAGTCACATCCTCACTGACTGCACCCTTCATCTTCCTCTAATCAAGGTCAAATTACAGAGCCTTTAACTCTGAGAAGAGGTGAGAGTAAGGAACATTCGTAAGATCCTGAGTGTTCTTCAGCAAGATCACTCCTGTATCCCATCTTTCAGGGAGACAGTTAAGGATTTTAGAAGACACCTCCCTCTAGGGAAACTCCTTCCCAAGGGTTTGCTAGCTCGTTCATCATCTTAATGAAATGAGCTTACATCTGATCGATGAATTCTCCATCAACCATCCTGAATGCCTCAAACTTCCTGATAGCCAGATCACACTTGTTCTCCTTGATCTTCTCAGAACCCTCACTCATATCTTCCAGGGCATCCCAAATCTGCTTAGCCGTCTTCAGATGCATCAGCCTGACTGAATTCAACAAAGAAACAGTATGGAGTATATTGTTCTTAGCAACATTATCCAGTCCGATTTGCTTAATCTGATCAGCAGTAAGCGCAGACCTCTCCACAGGCTTTTCTCCGGCAGTTGGAACTGGGACATTACTAGACATATGCAAGGTGGTAGATCAATTCGTCATGAACGTGATGGGGCCAATCTCGATCACCTTCGGCATCTGATCATTAATGGAGTAGAGATGTGCAATGACCCTGAATTTCCAATAATCATAGTTATCAACTGAGAACTCAGGGAGATTGCCCTCAAGGCGCTTAGAACCGGATGCCATGATATGCAAGTTTTCAGAAACAAATCAGTTCAGTTGACCATCAAAAGTTTCTCCTCAGAAACTGTTGGTAAAAAAAGTCAGTGGTCTTTTGAACCACCGCTCTGATACCACTTGTTGGTCCCAAAATGAGTAAATCAGTGTATGGGGGGGGAATACACTGATGTCAGATTTTCCCAAAATCTCAGGGAAATGCTCTTTCAGACTTAGTCAGGAAGATCTTGATGTGTTCAGTAAAACTGATGGTCCTCAAGGGCAGCAAGGACAGATCAGCAACAAACTAAATAGGCTAAGTCAGAGTGTGCTCTCAGAAGCTCAGTAGAGATAACCCAGTTACTGACAGCTCGGAAGCGAGTCAGCTGGATAGCTATCTCAGTAAGCTAGAGTTAGTGCGGAATGTGAGCCCTTAAGTTTCTACTCAATTTAGTTTTCGAAAACTTATCAGTATTGCTTAGGAAAATGTGTTTAAGGCTGGTGCACAGTTTTATTTATCAGGATGAAGATTCAGTCCTGATGGTATGAAAACAATGCAAGTATGCTCAGTTTAATATGATGACAATTATGATCCTGAACAGAAATGTAAATCAGCACAAGGGGACGTTTTTAACGTGGTTCGAAGATAACCAACTCCTACGTCCACGACTTGATTGAACAGGAAGCTACCCTCTACCACTGAGGATAGGTACTTGATTTTTACGTGCTAAGGGAAACGAGTAGCCTTCTTCCTCTCTAAGGAATTGACCCTTGGGTGTTTTACAAGTCCCAGTCCTTCCTACCAACCAACTCACAAGCTGAGGGGTTTCGTATTCACGTTTCCAACTATTGTGTGCTGATCCCTCTAAACAAAATAGTTCTAAGGATGGGATCAACACTCTAAGCAAAATACAGATTAGATTCCTACTACAACATTAGGGAAATTTAAAACATTAGAGTGTTTCTTCAAATTTGCTTTGAGTGCTTGGAATCTTGAGAATGCTTTCACTCGGAAATTTCCCATAACCTTGAATGGGAGCAATGTCTTCTGTATTTATAGGGAGGTTTGAAATAGATCCGTTGGAGGAGATCCATTTCAAACCTTCCTATTTTATGTAGATGCAGGTCCTGGTTGTCCTTGTCTGACAAAACCCATACCTAGTATGGCAATACTCTGATCCGCTTCTTGCACCTCTGAGAAATATTAAATGCACGCAGTCTCCGTACATACGCGTCGCCTCCTCACTGGTCATTTGTCCAATTTCTAGTTTGTCGACTTTGACTTTACTGATCCTCGTACATTTATAACTCTGAGTTCCTCGTTCTTTACTCAGAATAAATGTTTGTCTTATGCTGGAGACACTCACATTCCTTTTATTTTTCCTCAGACTCAATTGCACGTGCAACCTTTGGGTCTCAGGACTTACAAGTATCAGGTAAATTGATACTAGGCCCAAGTCAGGACTTATGAACATCAGTATGACATTCAGCCTAATCAATGTTACATTGTGCCCTCACTAATAGGGACCTCCCTAAGCATGCTTAGTGTACTCAGTTTAGTCAGGATCAGTGGTTGTCTTCAGGATTACTTCTACGCAGCTTCAGGACTTTTTCCAGGTTTCTCAGGTTCAGCTTCAGGTTGATCATCTTCAGGACGATCTTGATCCTCAGGGTTGGAGATGCTTCTGACTTCAGACTTTTGGAACATCACCATCAGTCTTCAATCTTCAGCACGTTCCTCTGAACTGAATACCTGTAAGTAGAAAAATCTATTATAACCTGACTATCCTAAAACTATCATCCTGATGAACTATACTTACGCAAATTCATCAAGGGGTTTTGGGATCTAATCAAAACACTAAGATTGTCCCAACACTATTCACTCAGAATATAACTCACTAAGAGTTAATCAAAACCTCACACGGAGATATCTACACTAAGTAGAAATGATAAAACAAGTGAGGGAACAACAACACCAAGTGATTCTTTCTAAGAAAATACTAACCAACTATCTTATGAATCACAAAGAACAGAAACTCTCTCTTTCAGAATTTGTTGGCTGCAGACTTGCTCAGATTAAATGCTTGTATGCGCAGGTTGTTGTTGTTGCTTCCTCTGAGAACATCTTCTATTTATAGATGGAGTGGACTGACTTATCCGTTGAGAAATTCAAATTTGAATTCTGGATAAGGCTCCTCTCTCTCTATGAGCATGTGTGAACTTGTCCTCGTCCTCCACACAGAATAGTACTGATTGTACTATTTGTCCTCTTCCTCAGAATTCTGGTTTCCTTTGAAATAATCTTCATTATTCTCCAGAATCTTTGAAATAAACTCCACTTAAGTACTCTATAGTGAGTGCAAAATTACTACACTAATTGAGCTTAAGGGTCTTCATAATCTTCTTTAAACCTTGATCTTGAACTTCTTCCTTCAAATGGTCTTCTTAGCTGTAGGGTCTTTAACCTTGCAGCTGTAGAGTCCTGAAAGATAAAACTGGCTGTAGAGAAAGACATTACAATTGTAAGATCATGTCCAACGGTAGAGTGATCAAATGTACAGCTGCAGTCTTCTCTTAAATAATGATTAGGGTCATAATTGCATCTTTTTGCATCCATTTCTATATGGTTTTGATGTGATTATGTTCATATTTGACCCTAAAATGATATACTTTGTGCAGTTAACCCTTTTTAGCTAGAAAGTTGTGTTTTGTAGAGAAAACGAGCAAAACCGGTGGAGAGACGAGCAAGTTTGATAAATTCCAGAATTTGTGAGTTGATCCAATGGAAGCAAATGATATACCATGTTTAGGAGCTCGAAGAGAGGGTCGCAACGCAAAAAGAATCGAGTCAATCGGAGCACTAGAACTCAAGATATGAAGAAAACAACTTGCTAGGCAGCACGTACACACAAGTCGGCAGCACCTCACCTGAAGTCGCGTGCCCACAACCTGGATCGGCAGCTCAAGCCTCGCGCACGTAGTGGAGTGACCAAGATCGGCAGCTAGAGGCTTGAACTCGGTAGCGTTGGCATCTGCGTGACCAAGATCGGCAACTAGAGGCTTGAACTCAGCAGCGTTGGAATCTGCGCGACCAAGCTGCCGAGCTAGGTCGGTAGCCAAATCGCGCGAAGGGTAAAGCCGCGCGGCCTTATGGTTCAAATCTAGATTTTAGGGCTATTTTCGTCTTTTTACGCGATTAATGAAGGACACTTTGGAATAAATATTGTGGGCACTAGATCATAATTCCAAGTTCTTAGTTTAGTTTAGAGATAGAATTAAGTAGTTACTTAGTGGGTTCTTAATTAGATTCAATCTTCTTTCTTCCATATCTTTTGATCCGTCCGTCGGATTTTCAATCCGTTTGTTCCTGCATACTCGTAGTGATTAGAGCTTCATTCGTGCGGTTCATTTTTGTATTTTCAGCTTTGGATCAAGACTTAGCATTTTGGAGGTTTGTAGATTGTATTCAATTTCTCTACCTATGGTAAGTTTTCCTTTAATTCTCTTGTTTTAATTCATAATCATATTGTTTAGAATGTTAATTGTTGATTTTCATTACCAATTAGCCATGAGCTAGTTTCCTTATGCATGGTTGCATGAATACTATAGTGAATTTAATCTCTTGTTAATCCTATATATGAATTAGTGTTCTTGATGGATTAGTTCTCTTATTAATGACTTGTATGAATGCTTGGGATGTTTAATTGGATTGTATGGCTTATATGTTTTAGCAATGAAATGAGAATTGAGCTATAAGAACTTTATGCATACCAAGTGTTTGATATTTGACTTGTATGACCAATGAGAATTGCATATTGGCCTAGACCTCTTAATTGAAGTGTTGGAAGTTGTAGAGAGATCTAGACATCCAATAGAGCCTTACCTTGTGTTGTAGAGAGATCTAGACCCTAGGTGGCTTGATTAAGACACCAAGACACCTTTTACATGCTAGGATGGATAGTACACTAGAGGAATCATAGTAGGATTACTTCCATGCACACACACCACTTTTGCTCACTTCCTTGAGGTGATAGCTAGATTTACTTTGCTTTGTTGAAGTAGATAGAAATCATGATCCTCTTCTTGTTTTCCTAGCTCAAACCTTTGTGAACACTCAATACTTGCTTGATATCGCATCGTTTCCGTGTGTTCGATATTTAACTTGGTTAACTTACCACGATAACAACGACCACATACACTTGCGTGGAAATCATACACGATTTTGGCAAACAAGTTTTTGGCACCATTACAGGGGAAACGATCACTTTGTTGAGTTTGTATTGATGTTTACTTTGTTTTTTCTTAGTTTCTTTGTTTGTTTTAATCATTCTTGGTGAGTGTTGATACTTGCTTGTTTTTGTAGTAGTGAACTTACTTGAAGATGGACGGATACAACCATTACTCGTATCCTCCACAATACACATACCCTCCTCAACCATACACATATCAACCTCATCCATATTCACCATCTCCATATCAACCACCACCTCGACAACCATATCCTTATTTTCCTCAACCTTACTCATATTTCTATCCATATTCCTATCCTTACCCCTATCAAGATTCACACTCCTACAATCATCCTCCTCCTAAGCCTTTGCACAAAGAAGTGGAAGTAGTGAAAGTAAAAGAACAAGAGGAAGAAGGAGATGAATACCATATGAGCCGAAAAAAGATATATATGATCTAATTGATAGATTTCTTGAAGAGAATCAAGATTTGAATGGGGAAGATTTCAAGATAATCTTGCATTACAATGAAAAAGGATCTTATATTCCTTCTTCTTTCACTATTCATTCTAAATCTATTAATATTGACATTTATGATTCTACTTCTTTTGCTAGATTTGATAGGAATCTAGTGAAAAAATTAGAAATGGAGGAGAAGGAAGAAAAAGATTCAAGAGGAGGAAAAGAGGAAGAACAAGAAGAGGTGGATGAATGTCCATTATGGGACATGAGCATAAATGGAGAAGAACAACAAGATGAAGGGGAAGATGAGCTTCAAGGAGAAATAAGCATTTCTAAACCCTTAGACTATTCTACTTATGCTTTAATTGATAATGTTGTTCATTGTGAATTCGTCTTGCCTCTTGATATAATTGATTATAAGATTGAATTGCGAATGCTCTTGAACATCTTTGTTAGTAGGAGATGGGGGTGGATTGGTTTAAGAAGAAAAGAGGAATTTTCATGTGCTTATAGGTATAAAATGATAAGGAAAGTAGGGGTGTGGGGTAGAAATCCTACTTGTTTCGTTGATCATTATGCTTTGAGATTTATGTTTGATCGGGAGGATGTCAAATATCCTTGGCCATTTAGCTAACATTGGTGTCGTCCGGCTAGGGTACGTTAAATCCAAGCGCTAGATGGGAGGCAACCCATCCTAAAAAATGTTGCTTGTTTTGTTGTTTGCTTGGTAGTTAGATATTTTGTTTGTTAGTTGTTTTAATGAAGGAATTGGAAGCTTAGGGATGTGTTTTGGATTTTTTAAACATTGATATGAGGTAGTGTATTCTATTATCTTGATTGGTGCATGTGATTTATCCTAGTTTAGGGGTGTTGCCTCTTAATATATGGTGATTTGTTGGTTTAGTTGAGCTTATATATGCATTGTTTGGTCATTGATTCATTGCAAATCCTATTTTCATTACTCTTTTCCAAACTTTTAGCATCCTTGATCCGAAAAAGTTTGGGGGGGGGTGTGTGTTCGTTCTTCAAATTTTGATTTGCAATGATAATTGATGTGATTTGTGAGCTTTAGAAAGGTGTGATGAGAAGATTTCTCTTCCTACTAGGCCAAGAAGGACATTTTCATGTAAGTGGCAAGTTACTCTCCTATTCTTAATCCCAACTCAAGGTATGGTCTTACACTCTCTATCTTACTTGTTTTCATTTTTAGCTTTGAGTAGATTAGATATTAGATTGCTATTTTGTGTTTAAGTGTTGATTCTTGTTGTATTGTGCTTTAATTTGTGCATTGCATGATCTTTACTTCACTTTTGCCAAACTTTTTAGACCCTTGGTCCAAAAAAGTTTGGGGGGGGGTGTGTTCGTTTCGCAAAGCTCATTGCAATGCTATGTTTAGGATGATTCTAGTGCTTCTATGATATTTTAGATCATATGCTTATGATGATTCGTTTTTGCTTGTTGATTTTTGCCATATTGTTGCTAGTTGAGAACTTTATTGCATGAGATATGTTTATGATTGTGTGGATGATGTAGATAGTGCATAGTTAAGTGTAGTGTGTATATTGCTTAATTCATTTTTGTCTATAGTGTAGTTGATTCTTTGATGCTTGATACATGATTGATGTGTACATGTTTGATATGATATGAGTCATGATCACCTTGACCCGTGAGGTTTGAGCCTATTTTTCCCATTTCAATCGTAAACGGATGACATTTCTTTGATGTGAGATCCACATAGTGCATTTCCACTCTAGAACTTGATTTGAGTCTTGTTTGAGATCACATTTTGTAATGAGTTGTCAAAAATGATTTCAGGCAATCTTTGATTTTATATGAGTCACTTTGCCAAATTATCCATGCCATGACATTGATTCCATAGTTAGCCATTTTGTGCCTTAGGTCTTTTTTTTGGCAACCTATGATGGTAGCTTGATTATCCTTCATTTTGAGCCTAATTTTCCCTATGACTAGTGCAGTTGAAATGAGGATATGAGGGTTACATGTGCTTTGAAGGAATGCTTGGTGGATGAGATGGTGAAGAAAAGTGAAAGAAACAAAAGATGAAGATGTGAGAAAAGAAGTGGAGGTTGTGTTGAATAAAAAGATGTGAAGAAGAGCTTATATTCCTAATATGTTGGTAATGTGATGGAAAATTGTAAAAGAAAGGAAGTGGAAAAATGCTTGAAAGGAAGAAGTGTGAAAAGATGTGTTATGTGGTTGAAATGGTGTTGCAACTTGATCACTTGCAACCTATCTTTGGAAGAGTAGAGATATTCTAGCTCGGTATCTTGACCTCTTGCTCCACTAGTATGATAGTCACTTCTATCCAAAAATATCCTACCCTTACCAAAGAGCCAACACTACAACCAAATAAAAATCATCTTTGATTGGATGATGAGTTACTTGTCAAGTGGTGGAGAATTTGAGACTTTTATCAAGCTTATGGTAGTGGATGTACTATGTGTGATGTTGAGTGAACCTCATACACTTGAGAGCTTGAGCTAAACACTATCTAGTGAGGATTTTGACTCGTTGATTTGATCTTGTGTGCGTTGATGTTTATGTAGATGGTTGATGAGATGACACTACATTGATAGATAGCATGATATTAGGTGATGAATATATGGCATTTGATTGTGTGCTTGATGCTTCATTGATACAATTATTCCCCTATCTTATCACTTCGTTGCTCGAGGACGAACAACAATCTAGTTTGGGGGTGTGATTAGGGTCATAATTGCATCTTTTTGCATCCATTTCTATATAGTTTTGATGTGCTTATGTTCATATATGACCCTAAAATGATATACTTTGTGCATTTAACCCTTTTTAGCAAGAAAGTTGTGTTTTGTAGTGAAAACGAGCAAAACCGATGAAGTGACGAGCAAGTTTGATAAATTCTAGAATTTGTGAGTTGATCCAATGGAAGCAAATGATATACCATATTGAAGAGCTCGAAGAGAGGGTCGAGTTGATCCAATCGAGTCAATCGGAGCTCTAGAACTCAAGATATGAAGAAAACAACTTGCAAGGCAGCACGTACACACACGTCGGCAGCACCTGACCTGAAGTCGCACGCCCACAGCCTGGATCAGCAGCTCAAGCCTCGCGCATGTAGCGGAGCGACCAAGATCGGAAGCTAGAGGCTTGAACTCGACAGCATTGGCATCCGCGTGACCAAGCTACCGAGCTATGTCGGCAACCAAATCGCGCGAAGGGTAAAGCCGCACGGCCTTATTGTTCAAATACATATTTTAGGGCTATTTTCGTCTTTTCGTGCGATTAATGAAGGACACTTTGGACTATACATTGTGGGCACTATAAATACCTCAAGGATCAGATTCTCAAGGCATCTAGATCATAATTCCAAGTTCTTAGATTAGTTTAGAGAGAGAATTAGGTAGTTACTTAGTGGGTTCTTAATTAGATTCAATCTTCTTTCTTCCAAAACTTTTGATCCGTTCGTCGGATTTTCTATCCGTTTGTTCCTTCATAGTCGTAGTGATTAGAGATTCATTCCTATAGTTCGTTTTTGTATTTTGAGCTTTGATTCAAGACTTAGCATTTTGGAGGTTAGTAGATTGTATTTAATTTCTCTACCTAAGGTAAGTTTTCCTTTAATTCTCTTATTTTAATTCATAATCATATTGTTTAGAATGTTAATTGTTGATTTTCATTACCAATTAGCCATGGGCTAATTTCCTTATGCATGGTTGTATGAATACTATGGTGAATTTAGTCTCTTGTTAATCCTATGTATGAATTAGTGATCTTGATGGATTAGTTCTCTTAGTAATGACTTGTATGAATGCTTGAGATGTTTAATTGGATTGTATGGCTTATATGTTTTTAGCAATGAAATGAGAATTGAGCTATAAGAACTTTATGCATACCAAGTGTTTGATATTTGACTTGTATGACCAATGAGAATTGCATATTAGCCTAGACCTCTTAATTGGAGTGTTGGAAGTTGTAGAGAGATCTAGACATCCAATAGAGCCTTACCTTGTGTTGTAGAGAGTTCTAGACACTAGGTGGCTTGATTAAGACACCAAGAGACCTTTTGCATGCTAGGATGGATAAGACACTAGAGGAACCATAGTAGAGTTACTTCCATGCCCACACACCACTTTTGCTCACTTCTTTGAGGTGATAACTAGATTTACTTTGCTTTGTTGAAGTAGATAGAAATCATGATCCTTTTCTTGTTTTCCTAGCTAAAACCTTTGTGAACACTCAATACTTACTTGATATCTCATCGTTTCACTGTGTTCAATATTTAACTTGGTTAACTTGCCACGACAACAACGACCACGTACACTTGCGTGGAAATCATAAACGATTTTGGCAAACAAATAACTATAACTTTTCCTAGCCAATTTTCTTAGATCAAATGTTAGATATAATATCATATAAGCATACGTTTTGCCAATTTTCTTAGATCACATGTTAGATAAAATAGAATACTTAACAATTTCCCCCTATTTTGATGTTTGCAAAACACATCATCAAAACAATAAATACACAACATAAGCAGTAGTAATAAGATATTGCTAACAAAACAAAGCAAGATAAGATAGAACAAATAACAAGGCAAACAAGAGCAAAGGCTGCATAAGAGTAAACAGGGTTTAGATACAGCTTACAAAAGATAGTTGGACTAAAAACTAAGTAGTTTTAGTGTCTAAACTATACATCAGTCTTCAAGAATTTTATCTCCTCTTGTGCTTGGGGTCAACATCTTCTTCATCTTTATCTTTATATTCATCCTTTGGTTTGAAGATTCCTTGCTCAAGCATCTTTCTGTTCTTCTCATCTTCTTCCAAATACTTCATCAGCATCATCATCTCATAGTTTTCAAAATGTTCTTGTTCTCTCCTTGAACTGAAAACACTCTTTATAGTGGGAGTCTTCTTCTTCTTTCCTCCAATGAGATGAGAATTGTCTCCTTTGTAAAGTGTTCCATCAGCCTTTAAATCCTTGAATTTTTGGTATCTATCTTTCTTAAATTTGAGCTTCTTGATCACAGTGTGTCTGTTGCAGATACTCAAGAATTCTTCCCAAAGTATATGAAATTCTGATTTCATCACCTTTTCCTTCTCTTCTTCTTTCTCTTCTAGAGCAATTTGACTGATAGGTTGTACATTCAGTACATTAGATAATTTTAACTCTTGCTTTTCCTTTTCTTTCTTTCTTTTTTTCTTTTAATTCCTGAACTGTCCTTTCCCAATAACCAGCAGAACCTCCAGAAGATTGTGAATGATGCATCTTTACAGCTGGTAACTTGACAGCTGTAGACTTGGGCAACTGTATGATTTTTCCCTGTGAATTTTTTTTCTTTCCGCTTTCAGTTTCAGTTTGTTCAGCCAATCGTTTTGAAAAATCCTTGGATTTTGCTGCCTCAAAGACTTTAGACATTGCTTCACCAAATCCTTTCACCTTCTCCAGGATTTGTTCTGTCTCCTTATCACCTTCTCTTAGTTCTTTCTCTATCTGAGTACTTTCCCCCTTTTTGCCAACATCAAGATCTGACAAAATGGTTGAAAGTTTCTTCATTAAAACTTCCTTCATGCTTCTGTTGTCAGAAATCAAACTTTCTACATCCTTCTTCATTCCTTGAATCTCCAGTTTCAACTTGAATGAGTCATCTTTCATTGTGTTGATTGATGAGTTGAGATCAGTTATCTCTCCTGTCTTCTTCATAGACTCAGATCTTATCTCATCATTTTGATTCATCAGCCATCAATGACTTTCTTGAAACTCTCTTGCATTGTTTTTCTTTCAAGTACTCCTCTTTCTTCTACTTTCTTCACAACATCCTCAACACCTTTCTTTACTTTTTGTGAGATGATTGCATTAGGTATTGTCTTCACTTGTTTCAATATTACAGCTTTAATACCTTTCAAAGTCTCCTAAAAACCTTGAAGTTTTGACACCACTTCCTTAGGAGCCATCTTAGAAAGTGAGTCACTGTCTTCTTCTTCAGATTCTGTTTCCATAATCATCAATTTCTTCCCTTTTCCAACTTTTTGTGTCTTTGCAGGTGCCAACTCTAGAGATGTAGAGTCTTCAGTTGTAGCCTTTCTTTTGGTGGGAGTTAGATGAACTTCCATTCTATCAGTGCAGAAATCAGCTTTGTAATCATCAATGTTCTCTCTTACTAGGGCTGAATAACTCTGCGGGAGTCCCTTGCTGATAGATTTCATCTAATGTAAACATTGCAGGTGGAGGTTGATTGAAAATATTTGTAACAGGATTAGATAAATCCTTTGCACCTTCATCAATTTATCTAGATGTTTCTTCTACCATCTGCTCATTCACTTCAGCTTCTTGAGTTTGTTGAGTTTGAACATTTTCCATATGAGCTTGTGCACCACCCATTGGTGCATCATCATCATTGCCTTTATCATCATCATTGTCTTTATCATCATCATCATTATCAGGCTTGTCATTTGGTTCTTTTCAAGGAGAACCATCTTTTTCAGCATATTTTTCTGCCTCTCTTTCCTTTTCTTTTTCATCCTCTTGAACAATAGGTGTGACTTCCTTTTCCATTGGAATTAACTCTGCAGCACCAGCTCCTGCAGATTTCAATATGACTGCTCCTTCAGCCAAGGTCCCGAAACGAGTTAAATCAGTGTACGGGGGGGGAATACACTGATGTCAGATTTTTTTGAAAGACTCAGAAAAATGCTCTAACGCACTCAGTCAGGATTCCCTGAAGTACTCAGTATGCTGAATGTCCACAGGGGCAGCAGGGACGGTTCAGTAATGAGTCAGATAATCTGAGTGTGAGTAAAGTGCTCGGAAGCTCAGTAGAGATAACAAACCTACTGACTGCTAGGAAGCGAGTCAGTTGGACTACTATCTCAGTGAGTCAGAGTACGTGCGGAAAGTGAGCCCTTAGATTCTACTCGTTTTAGTTTCTGAAAATGTTTTCTCTGAGTCGCTTAGTAAATTGGTGGTTAAGGCTGAGTGCACAGTATTCAGATTCAGGATGATTGATTCAGTCCTGAAGTTAAAACCAATGCAGTATGTTCAGCTTAATATGATGACATTTATGATCCTGAACAGAACAGTAAATTAGCACACAGGGGATTTTTTAACGTGGTTCGGAGATAACCAACT
>JAPKLY010000768.1:128218-149689 GCA_026898435.1 Prunella vulgaris | reverse complement strand
ATCAGCTGATCTGGTATGTCTACTTATTCTTTCCTTTCTTTTCTCTATCTTGTTATGTCTAACTTGATACAGGAATAAGTTATGAAAGTCAGACAAGGCCACCGTTGCTTCAGCTGGTCCATGTCAGTAGACATTAAAGACCCAGATGAGCAGAAAAGATTTTCATAAGGATCGCTCTTATCAGCTGATTTTGCCACGTCAGCATCTCAATAAGTATTTCTATAATCTTTATGTCGAATTTATCAAATCTTTTAAAAAATTAATAAATCCCTAATTTCTAAAAACTATTTTAGAAAATTGGCAATCAAATCTTTGTGTTTACGAAAAATTGGGGATTTATTACCTTTTTCCAAATAAGGTGTCAGTTGTAATTAATTTAACACCGTCTAAATCTTCTCAAAAAGTGTTTTCATCATTACCTTTTTCAAAAAGGGGAATCTTTTGAGGCGGTCAAAACCTTTCGAAATCCTGACACCCACGCATCACCTCCAAAATTCTCAAAGGTCATTTATTCTGGACCTTTGATTTGTGTGATGCAAAATACAAATCTACGATCAAAACTGATCGGTTTTAATTTTGAAAAAAAACTGCTCATATCTCTCGATACTTATATATACTCCTTTAAACTTCTTTCTGAAATTTTATGTTCCTAAATCTTTCTGCCCAAAGTTTTCTTGCATACTATTCTCTCTGCACTCAAACCCTGTTTTGAAGGTATGGCATCTAAGACAATGCAAAAGCTCTTCAAAGAAAAGATGTACGCAGAGATGTGTGTCGATTTCGACACGACTAGGGTTCCTGAAATCAGAGAAATCCTAAACCTTCTCCAAAATCAAAATCTCCGAACCTTCATCTCCATGACCCCCCCTGACCATAAAACCCTAAACTTCTATGCCTTTCAATTCCTTCTTAAGGCTCAGTTCAGCACAGACTCCATCGGCTCCTTGGTTGATGAAGTTGCCGTTGTTATCTCCAAGGATGCTGTCGCTGATATCTTTGGCCTATCCTCCTCTGGTGTCCAACCCCACAAATACAAGGAAGCTGACTACCTGGAGACTTTTCAGTTAATGGCCAGGGCGAGTTACAGAGACACCACCACGAACCTGAAGAAATCCATGCTGAGGAGGCGGTTTCGGTTCCTGATGGATGTGGTGACCAAAGTAATCTTGGCGGAACAGGGGAGTTTGGACGCCATTACCAAACTCCGCCTGAGTGTGGCCCGCACCATTCTCGATGGGGTGCAAGCGGACTGGGTGAGTCTGCTATGGTTTCGCCTGGAGCAGGAGTCCAAGAGGTGTTTGGTGAAGGAGGTGAATGGGGAACAGATTTACAGTTTTAAATCCAAGTGTTCCATGGCCACCAAGATCACTATTCTTCTGAATCATCTGCTGCCTCAGCATGAGTGGGATGAGGAATGGGTTGTTGAGTACAACCACACCAAGTTCTTAAGGGGAAGTAACTTGGACATCATTGGGCCAGCTGACTCAGATTCTGATGCTGATACAGTAGCTGTTGCCCCTGGTCCTTCTGCTGGTCATAGGAAGAAGCAGAAGAGGAAGGCTCAAATGCCTGCTGAAGGTGGTAAAAAGAAAAAATACAAGAAAGACACCACTCCAATTCAAAGGAAGCTCTCCTTTGATTCTGATTCAGATGAAGAAGAGGATACTGCTCTGCTAAGCAGTCTGAAGAGGGAGAAAACTTCAGTAGAGAAGTCTACTCTGCTGGTTGTTGAGTCTTCTGGAGAAGAAGAGCAGGATGAGGAGGAGTCAGCTGAGAAGGCTACATCAGATGATGCTTCTGCTACTGGCTCTGATGCAGAGGAAGAAGAGTCGAAAGAGAGGGAGTCAGCTGAACCCTCAGTAGCTGAGACAGAGGTTCTTCATTCCTCTGCTGATACACCATCAGCAGACACACCTATTGCTGCCTCACCTATCAGGTCAGCCTCTCCCACACCTTTTTTTGATCCTTCCCAACACTTTTCAACCCCAGCCGATCCCTCACCATCACAAATCCCAGTCGGCAATGAACCAGAGGAGATGGCTACCTCTGGAGAGCCTTCAGCTACCCCCAAACCCTCTCACCCTGAACCTATAATTCTCGATAACCCCAATTCCCCCTCAGAAATGGCCAAGCAAGCACGCCTATCTCACCATCGTTCAAAGGGGCCTCTTGAACGAGGGATGATTATATCTGCCCTAGCCCACATTTCCCTCTACATTCCTGAACTCAACCCCTATCCAGCCTACCAAGACATCCTTGCTGATGGCCTAGCCTGGGCACAAGCAAGAGAGGGTCCAGTCACATTCTTTCTGGCCCTACTTAAGGAGATGGGAGAAGCAGCTTTCACTGAATGGGAGGAAATTTTGATGGAGGCCTTGGAGGTTAAGGCTCCATCCCAGCTGACATCCCCTGAAGGGCTGAGGAAAGTGGCCAGAGCTCTGTTGCTCAAAGATGGTGTGGCCTTGGACTGCCCTGAAACAGCAGAGACTGAGTTTGTTCCTCCAGCAGCACATTTTGAGATCTCCCCTGCTGATCAGGTAACTCCTGCACTCTTGGAACAATTAAAAGGCTATTTTGATGACCACATCAGGGAGGTCAAATCTACTCTTCTGGCTGCCAAGTCTGCTGCCCCCTCTTTGATTGAAGCTCATGTTCATCAAGTCCTGCTGGACCATCGCAACAAGCTGAAGGAAGCTATGGAGGACAGCTTGTATGCCACTCGTATTGAATTCTTCAATACTCTCCAGAGCTTCAAGGCAACTGCCAGAGCTTTCAATGATGATGCATCTGCCTCTCTTGCTGCTGGGTCTGAGAGATTCAGATTGGTATCTGAACGGCTGGAAGGACAAATTGCTGAGTGCAAACATGGTCAGGAGGACCTGAAAGATATTGTGGACAAGCTTCCCACTTCTCTACCCTCTGCTGCAGTAATTGATGATATCAAAAAGGGGGAAGAGAAGAACTCAGTTGCTATTGCTGCTTTGCAAGCTGAGATGTCTTCTCTGAGAGCTCTTCTGGTGGATAATCAAGGGGTTCTATCTTCTAGGATAGAAAATGTTGAAGATTACATCAACACCAGGAAGATGGCTGCTCAGAAAACTCAGGAGTTGAGAGATCAGAAAATGGCCGAGGCTTTGCAGAAGCAAGAAGTTGTCGCTGTAGAAAGGGAAAAGAAGAAAAGAATTATGAATGCTGATCTGGACGAAAAGCTGGCTAAGGAGTTGCAGCTAGCTGAGAAAGAAACCCCTGAGGAGAGGAGGAAGAGGCAGGAGAGGGAGATAAATGATGAGCTTGAGAGAAGATATCAGAGGAAGCTGAAGAAGAAAGGGAAAGCAGTAGCTCAAGGGAGCAGGACTAGGAGTGGAAAGTTCATCAGAGATCCAAATGAGCCTCTAGTTGATGGACCAATTGATATGTTCTACAATCAATTGTCTGATGAGCTGGTGGATCTCTGGAAAACCATAAAAGCCAAAACTATGATCCACTTCTATGTTCTTCGAGGAGAAGATACCAGAGGAGAGAGAGAGAAAAACGCTGAGTTCAGAGATTGGTTGAAGGAAACTTTTCCTAAGTTCTTCAGAGCTATCACAGAAGAGATGCTTAAGGTGGAGGTTCAGCCAGAGCTGCCAGAGATTGAATATCTTCCTACTCCAACTGATGTGAGTGGAAAGATAGATTGGGTGGAAATCAGGAAACATTGGCTGCAGATCACTCAACTCTTTCATCAGCTTTCTGACAACTCTCTGCCAGCTTTGAAGGAAATAGAGAAGAGATTCTTAGACTGATTGCAAGTTCCGCTCAGCAGCAGAAGACCGCTCCTCATGTAATAGTCCAGCTGAGTCAGCTGAGGATTAGGTATCTTTACTTCTGTCTGTTATTTCTCTCTTGATGATTATTAATAAAGCTTTATGATTCCAGACAACTACTTGTTGTCAGCTGCATTTTGATTCTGTCTAAAAGATCTTAATTAAAGATCTTCTTTTCTGTCCTATGTGATCTTGATTTTGACTGAAAATGTTTATCTGTTGAGATCAGCTGAGTTGGTTTTGATATCATCAAAAAGGGGGAACTTGTTAGGATATCTGTGTTAGATGTTTTGATGATATAAAACAAATCAGCTTGTAATAGGACTAGCTGAAACATGTTAGTCAGCTGATGAGTAGTTAGGATTAGATAGATTCGAGTAAGGGGGAACCTACCTTGCTGCCTAGAAGATCCGAAGCTTTCATAGAAGAGAAGACCAGCTGAGACCTTGTGGACTTAGCCGATTTTAGAAGACAGAAGATTTAATCAGCTGACATTGGAGCATCGAAAGCAGATCATCAGAGAAGTTTTACATCAGCCGATAAGCTGAAGAGCAGATCATCTGATATCAGAAGATTAGCTGATCAGCTGAGAGCACGTCGCAGACAAGACAAGGACCATGGATAAAAGACTTATCCAGACGAAGTCAAGAAGACCAGCTGAGGTGCACACTAGCAGACTTGCACATCAGCTGAGGTCCAAGTATCAGCAGACTGATACACCAGCTGAGGAGACAGATCAGCTGAGGTCCTGTGCTCAGCCCAGATTCTTCGGAATCAATTTGAAGGGTTAACTTGCGATATAAAAGGAAGATTCCCAGAATAGAAGATCAATCAATCAAGGGGACAAACTTGATTGATTGAAGGTCGCGAAGTTTGACGGGAATCAAGAAGGAAATTCAATCAATCACAATGATTGATTGAATACGAGATTATAGGATTTCAGATTTCTAGTCCATTCCAACGGCTAGTTATTTGATCATATAAATTAGAGTAATTGTGATAATTTCTGTATTGGATTCACACGCACATTAAGCTAGCCAATACTCTGTCAGCTTTATCACTTACGCTCAAAAACACCATCCATACTTATCCTTTGTAGAAGCTGTGAGAAGTCAATTGCAATTATAGCATTGACAAGTTGTAAAGAGAGTAGTACTCTCAAAACTGTGTAAGTAAGTGAGTAAGTGAGTTAGTGGAGAGCCCCTCAAGTCCAAGTTGGATTGAGGAGAGTGGATGTAGGACAGTTGGTCCGAACCACTATAAACCCCTGTGTCTCTTCGTATTTCTTTCTGTTCTTATCTGTGCACATCACTTAAAAACAAATTTTCATTAAAACATTTCCGCACTATACACAGCGCACTATTTTCAAAATTCAGACTACCTCAAGTAGTCTGCTGATTTTCTGAATAAATCAGTAAATTTGAAAAAGGTTTTTGAATCCTTACAAGTCTATTCAACCCCCCCCCCCCCCTTCTAGACTTGTTCAAGTGTATTCTTCCCAAAAACCTACCTTTGGGACCAACAAAACCCCTGATGAATCTGCCTAAGTACAGCTGTTCAGGATAAAATAGTTCAGGATAGTTAGGTTAGAAATTCAGTACAGGAGGAACTTGCTGAAGACTGAAGAATATTGGAGTCGACCCAATTTACTGAAGTCTGAAGTATAATCCATCCTGAAGGAGTCAGTCAGTCTTGCTGAAGATTGCCTGGGTCTGAAGCTGAAGATCGAAGCCTGATGATCCGTCCTGAAGTCAATCCTGAAGTACCATTGGCTGATGTTTCTACTGAGTACACTAAGCATACTCAGGACAGATCTTAGTCAGTGAAGAGTAAGTGTAATCTATCAGGCTGTGCTGAATGCACTTAAGACCTGACTTAGGCCTTGGTTCAATTTATCTGAACCATATAAGTCCAAAGCAAAAAGGTTACACATACTGGGCTGAATAATCTATCAGGCTGTGCTGAAGACACACAAGACCTGACTCGGGCAGTAGTTCAGATCACCTGAACCATGTAAGTCCAAGGCAAAAAGGTTATTTATGCTATGGGACAAGAGACAAAGAGAATGTCAGTAAGACTCCAATGAAGACAAACATTCAGACTGAGTTATTAACAAGAGACTCAGAGTATTGAATGTACAAGGAAGGACAAATGTCTGAAAGTCAACTAGCCGTTAGAAAGGAGAGCCAATGATCTTTTGACACGTATGTATGGAGTCTGCGCAGCATTTAATGCGGCATTTAATGCGTCTCAAAGTTGCAGGCGATGGGACAGACTTGCCAGAATAAGCATGGCGCTTAGGTCAAACAGTATTTCTAACCTGCAACCACCCCAAAATAGGAAAGATTTGATTAGATCTCCTCCAGCGGATCTATTTTGAATCTTGCCTATAAATATGGAGAACCTTGCACCCATTCAAGGTTAACGAGAAATTTCCAAGAGAAAACTCTCAAGAATCCTAGCTCTCAAAGCATACTATAAGCAACACTCTGCAATTAAATTTCCCTAGTGTTGTAGTAGGATTCACTCTGTATTTGCTTAGATCGATAGCTCTAATATTTAGCATTGTTTTGTATTGCTAGAGCTATCTCAGTTGGAAACCAGAATACCAAACCACTCAGGGTGTGAGATTGGTTGGTTAGAAAGACTGGGACTTGTAAAACGCCCAGGGGTCAATTCCTAAGAGAGGAAGTTGGCTACTCGTGTCCCTTGGCACGTAAAATCAAGCACCTATCCTCAGGGTTTTGAGGATAGCTTCCTGTTAAATCAGGTCGTGGACGTAGGAGTTGGTTATCTCCGAACCACGTTAAAAAGACCCTTGTGTGCTGATTTACTGTTTTGTTCTGGATCATAACTGTCATCATAATAAACTGAACATTCTGCATTGTTTTATCCTCAGGACTGAATCAATCATCCTGAATCTTAATACGGTGCACTCAGCCCTAACCACCAGTTTACTAAGCAATTCAGAGAAAATGCTTTCAGAAACTAAAACGAGTAGAATCTAAGGGCTCACTTTCCGCACGTACTCTAGCTCACTGAGATAGTAGTCCAACTGACTCGCTTCCAAGCAGTCAGTAGGTTTGTTATCTCTACTGAGCTTCCGATTACTTCTCACACTCAGCTTATCTGACTCGTTACTGAACTGTCCCTGCTGTCCCTGTGGACCTTCAGCATACTGAGTAATTCAGGAAATCCTGACTGAGAGCGTAAGAGAATTTTTCTGAGTCTTTCAGAAAAATTTGACATCAGTGTATTCCCCCCCATACACTGATTGTACTCGTTTCGGGACCAACAAATATCAAATTTGAAGAAATATGTCACTAAATCACAAATTTTGACTAATATTAATCGAAAATTCAATATTTTTTTAGGCTGATTTTCGAAAAATCAACACTTGTGCGAAACTAATTTACTAAAAATACAATACTGGTTCAATATTGATGTGTTGAACAGAAAAAAGGGGCGAGTATTTCTTGTTCGAACATTCAATTTCTTGTTTCTTGAGAAATGGGAAGTGTAACACCAAGAAAAGAATTGTGTCACTGGAGGTGTGGACGACACAAGAGGTTGCACTGCGTTGGTAAAAGCTGCGAACAACGTTTGATCTGCAAGAGAATTAAGAGTGTGCGAAGAAGAAAAACTAAAAGAAGAAAGGAAGATATTGTGGGTAGTGGATGTGGCGGATTTAGCAATTGAAGAATCATAAAATAGGAAAGAAGAGGACGAAAAAATGAATGAAAGAAAAAGAAGAGATGATTTAGGGATTCTTTGGTGAGAGGGTATAATGGATAGGTTAAAATAAATATATGTGTATCAAATTATAATGGAGGGGAATATAGCGCGACCCTATTTTATAACAATACTTAGAGCATCTTCAATACTTAGGTAAAATGGAGGTTTTCTCCAAATTAGCTCCCCAGCAGTGCCGCTATGTCTTGCGCCAAAATGGAGTTTTGATATGATGGCGTGTTTTGAGCGCCATTTACAACGTTGTATGGGGGCAGCGCTATCCTTTTGTTTTTTTAATTAAAATTTTATATTTAATTGTTAGTTATTTGATTTTAAAAATATTTAATATGTTATTTATATGTATGTATTTTTGTATTTATTTTATTTATATACGTAAATTAATATTTTTACAATAAAATGATACATGTAAAAACAAAATAATATAATTATAATTTAATGGAACGATATTCCAATGTAGAATAATTGGTGTCTATTGTAATTTTATTTTTCATTCTAATTTAAATTTCAGATGTAATTTTATATTAAATTTTAAATTTAAATTTATATGAAAATTTTATTTAATTTAATTATTATATTATAATAAAAAATTTCATTTAAAATAAATTTAATATAATATTATATTATAATGCTAAAAGAATAAAACTGACCGCTAGAAGTAAAGTGTTGTCTCTATTATAGAGAGGCAAGTGCTCGACATGACCTAATATGATATGGATACTTAGTACTGAATTGGCGCTTTTCAAATTCAGATAAAATGAGAAAAAGCAACAAGAACCTTTAAAACCCTGTTCTTCTCTCGGTCACCTGCTAAATGCCAAAGGCGGAATCAACAACCAGCTGCAGCTGAAAAACTGCAGAGAAATTGAACTATCTGAAGCTACAAATTCCGCTTCTTTTCGAGTTTTTGTAGAATTAATCTGTAGTTATGGAAATGGCGACGCTTCAGTGGCGAGCAACCCCACTCCATTGTCACCCGGGAAGCGTCTTTCATCTCCAAAGAACAAACCTCTGCCCCTTATCTTATCTCAATCACAGGCCCAGACGTCTCCGTCGAAAGAGGTTTATGATTTCAGCATCCAATTCTTCTTCCAATGAGTCGCAGGGGTTCTCTTGGCAGCGGCTCTCACTGTCAATTAGTCGCGGCTCTCAACGTTTTTTTGAGAAATTGGGCGAATCCGTGAAGAAAGAAACCGGGCTTGATTTGGATGATGTTAAGGTTCGAGCTGATGAGTTATCGGGCATGGCCCGTGACCCAGCTCGGAAGGCCCGGGATACGCTTGAACGACTGAACTATGAGCTGTGGCCTCAATTTGTCAACTGGAATAAGTGGGAAAATTGGAAGGTATAATTTCAGTGCCGAGTTATGAGGACTGCATTATTTTGTTCAAACTATACATAATATTACTATCCCAAACTTTCTTGGATAGTTGGGTAGGTGTTCAATTTCTCATTGATTTCCGTTTTCAGCATATGAAGAATTGGGATTCAAAAAGAATGGGTGCTTTGGTTCTATACATTTGTATCATGATATTTTCCGGCCTAAGTATATATAAGGCAATCCGAGCTCCTATTATCGAGCGTGAAAGGAGGGAATTGGCCGAGGCTTACATGGAGGCATTAATTCCTGAGCCTACTCCCGCAAATGTGAGAAAGTAAGGGCGTTCTCTTTAATTTTGGTTGTTCAGGTATTATTTTCTGTGTTATAAGCAGAACCAGTAAAAAACTAGTGAAATCCTATCAGCATCAGTTGGGGGGTACTTTATGTCTATGTTGCATATGTGGTTATAGTTTGTCAAGTTTTCTGATTTCTTACCAGAAAGTAGAAAATAATTAAAACTATCGTAATTGTATTCAATCTGTTTCTTGAATGTCAGTTTGAAATGTGACAAATGGCTCTTATATACTCCCCCCGTCCTAGAATTTCTTTCACATGTGAAATGACACACATATTAAGAAAATAAGAATTAGCGATAGTGATTTTTTCTTAATTTCCCGACTGTCCTTCCTTAACTTGTTGCTGGTATGGCATGGAATGTGGCACTGATGTCATGATATGAGGGTAGGTTGAATATACAATGTACTGTCATTTTAGGGTACTGATGTAGGTGTTGGTACTTACTGTCTTCATAAATCAGCAAATTGTCAGAGGTCATTAGATTGCTAAGGCCTAAGGTTGTAAAGCATGCGAATTATGGGTCAAATTTGAGGGTGAGCCTGAGACATTTTAGGCCATTCACTTTAAATTGTACTTCAATTGCCAAAATGGCTACAACTATTAGACGCATGCTGTTTAATACCAGAAAAATAAAAAATAAAATTACCGTTTCTCTGTTTTGCTGCGTAGTTATCAAAATAATTCAATGTGCTGCTGATGAAATTGGCCGCTGATCTTTGCTTGCCCAATTTATAGATACAAAGAAGGTTTATGGAGGAGAGCTACTCCTAAAGGTCTGAACCTCAAAAGGTTTGTCGAAGCACCTGATGGCACCCTTATTCATGATAGTTCTTTTGTTGGGGAAAATGCATGGAAGGATGATGCAGAAAAGGCTCAAGATAACGTAAAAGAAATTATAGAGCAGGACACACAGTTGAAAACAGATGATAAAAAGGTTCTCCAGAAAGATTTAGGTTTATCAGGTTTGTCTCTCATTTTTGGGTTATCACTCTAGCTCTCTACCCTAGTTACTGGAACGTGCTTATCAATTATACAACCAGTTCAAGTGTTATGCCTGTTGCCCTTTTATGCAGAAGAACCTATCATGTATTCTACAGTCTTTAAACTCTCAATCAGTAACATTACAGAGCAGAACATGTGGAATTTCAAAATAAAAAGTATCGTCGGTATCTTCTTGTCTTGTAGTTATTGACATTTTAATGGTCTGAAACCAATAAATTTCAATTTCTTAAAGCTGTGTGTTTCACCTTATGCCCAGGCAAGACTATAGTAAATCTTGTATCTATAGTAAGTATTTGGCAAGACTTTTACTTTGTAGGATTATTTATTGAAAAAGTATTATACGGGTATAACTTTTTTAGACACAGAATACTATGAGGAACTTTGTTGAGCTTGTGTTTGTTCATAAGACAATGAATTTCTCATGAGTTTAAGTTGTAGCTCATAATTCTAGCTCCCAAGACAGAATATGCCTTTTTGTAGCGAGATACTCCCTCCCCATCCACAAAATATAGTCTACTTTGTTTGCACATGGTTTAATGCGAAATGTCGGAGGGTATTATGGGATATTGTGAGGTCCATTTACGAATAAAGTGATTGTTTATGGAAACTATAATGACATAGTTTCCATAAACAATCAGTTTATTCGTAAATGCACCTCACAATATCCCATAATACCCTCCAACGTATCGCATTAAACCACGTGCAAACAAAGTGGACTATATTTTGTGGACGGAGGGAGTAGTAACTGTTGGCAGTTGCCGATTATTGATTTGGAATCTTGCATACCAAGTTGTTTATCATTCTTACTCAGTTGAGAATCAAGATACTGGAAGCACATGGCGTGATAGACTTACAGCATGGAAAGAGACTCTTCAGAAGGAGAAGTTAGTCGAACAACTAAATTCATTAAATGCTAAGTATGTGGCTGAATTTGACATGAAGGAGGTTGAGAACAGTCTCCGCAAGGATGTGGTTGAGAAGGCTAAAAATGCACAAGGAACAAGGGCGCTTTGGATCTCCAAAAGATGGTGGCGCTACCGTCCAAAACTTCCTTACACTTATTTTCTGCAAAAACTTGATTCCTCTGAGGTAGAGAATCATTTTATTTTTCTATTCCTTCTTCCTTCCTATATATGATGCTGAACATTTTCTCTGACCAATTTTCTTTATCTATAAATTGTTTGAAAAGTCTTTGTCCTGGCTGGTAATATTTAAAACTATTCTACTGAGTGCCTTATTGTGTATATAGTCAAGTTGGTGTTCACTTTGAAAGCTCTTGCATAGTGCTTGAGAGAGGCACTTATGTTTCAGTATATTCTTGTAATATGGTGACCCCTTGCACAGTTTTAGGACTTGAATGAGCCACAGGGTTTCAGCAGCGCAAAGAGAGCCTTATTATAGGGTTCAAAATTGGTAACACCTGCATCCATTGAACTACTCTCAGAAGCTCATAGTGCCCAGACTTTCAAGTTGAACCTCCTAGGAAAATAAGCTGGTTGAAGCCTTTGCGTTTATTTATATCCACGAATTACTGTGGTTTAATGGCATACTTATTTGTAGAAAAACATTTTATGAAGGAAAGAAGATTTGTTTTGTCTATCTTGCAAGATTCTTATTCTCTTCTACCAAATTTACGTAAACAATCCATATTCTCAAAAGGTTTTGAAGAAAAAAAATATTGATGGACTCAATCATCTACATTAGTCCTTGCAATATCCAGTGCGATTCTTAAATCTACATTTCGTTGCATTTGGACATTTACTCAAGTCCACCCCTCCCCCAAATGCACACAACAATACATCCAAAAGATAGTTTTTACTAAATGAATAAATAATACTTGCATAAACTCGACTTTGTTTGAATCTATTATGTACAATCATTTTAAAGAATGCTTGAATTTGACAAGGATAGGATCTTATCATGGAACAAATTGCTGCATGAACTAAGAAAACAAAGTTGAAAATTTTTCAGTCCATGATTGATAGAGATTTTATGCATTGATCAGTTATTTGTATTCTTAAATTAAAAGCACTTCTTTCTATGTAAACACTTGAAAGTATATATGAAAATAATATATCCTTGATAAATTATATAATTATTTGTGCATTATATATATGTATGTAATCGGGTACACACACTGGAAGTTTTGTGAACATTAATAAATATACACATCGTGTACAATTTGCATGTGTGCATATGCTGTTTATAGATATGTGCGTATATATGAAACATAGCGAAAGCCTTGTATTTTAGAATGCGTTGTTTCAATATTCTAACTATTCACTTCATGCAATATTATTCTTGATGCATGCTATGTTTACTTTTACAGGTTGATGCAGTTGTCTTTACTGAGGATTTAAAACGATTGTATGTGACCATGAAAGAAGGTTTCCCCTTAGAATATTTTGTGAGTCCATATCATGGTTGGTGTTTTGACAGTAGTTCTTCTCCTTGGGTTTTCCTCTTACTTTCTTATCCACTACTTTTTTAGGTTGATATCCCGCTCGATCCTTTTCTTTTTGAGGCCATATCGGCTTCTGGAGTTGAAGTTGATCTTCTTCAGAAGCGGCAAATCCATTATTTTCTTAAAGTTGTATTCGCTCTGTTGCCTGGAATTCTGATCTTATGGTTCATCAGGGAATCTTTGATGCTCCTCCATATCACGACAAATCGTTTTCTTTATAAGAAGTATAATCAGCTTTTTGATATGGCATATGCTGAAAACTTCATTCTGGTGAGTTCCTTTTCCTTTACCCAACTCTAGTTGATCTCAAGTTTTGAAAATAAGAATAGTATTTGATAAATTGTTTATTTCAATCAGCCAGTTGGTGAAGTTGGTGAAACAAAATCGATGCATAAAAATGTAGTATTAGGAGGAGATGTCTGGGACCTTCTTGACGAATTGATGATATACATGAGAAACCCCATGCAGTTTTATGAGAAGGAGGTGAAGTTTGTGAGAGTAAGTTGATACTACCCTAAAAACTGATTTCGCAATTTATTCAATAATTTGTACTTGTTGTACAATATACTTTCTGTTGTCGTGTAGGGTGTGCTTCTATCTGGACCCCCAGGAACAGGAAAAACTCTTTTTGCAAGGACGCTGTCAAAGGAAAGTGGGTTGCCTTTTGTTTTTGCTTCTGGAGCAGAGTTTACAGATAGTGAGAAAAGTGGTGCTGCAAGAATTAATGAATTGTTCTCTGCAGCAAGAAGAAATGTAAGCTTTGATCATGCCATTCTCTATCTTGTGAGATAATTATTAAATTCTGGAAAAACTGTTGGTCACTGGTGATTAAGTTTTATGCAGTTAAGTTTCACCTAACTGAAAAGGAATAACTGAGATCAAGTGCTTTGAAGTGTTGTTTGACACTAAGGCCGGAGCAAATTAATTTTCTGATAGATTTTGATTGGTTATGATGTAGGCATCTATGTTTAAGATGTTGTGGCTTCACAAAGAATTTGTCTTACAATTTTATGTCATCACCCCTAATTATGAAATAGCTTGCTCTAATCTGATTATAATATTTTTTGAAGAAATATATTATTAATAAAGCACTCTCCTTTTCCAGGCTCCTTCTTTTGTGTTTGTCGATGAAATAGATGCTATTGCTGGAAGACATGCTAGGAAGGATCCACGAAGAAGAGCGACCTTCGAAGCACTTGTTGCTCAGCTGGATGGAGAGTAAGTAATCAACATGAATGAATGCGTTCACTCACTCTTTTGAAGTGTCATAGCGTGGTCCAGTGTGCAACTCTGGTATACCTGGCATATGAATTAGTTCTTGTAAATTTATTTGCAAGCACCAGCATTTATTGACCACTTAAACAATTTTACTTGTGGATTTTTTGTTATTAATAGAAGTAGCAACAGATTGTCAACTGTGTATATCCTGCAGCTCTAAGTTGCCCAACAAGTAAAGTAAGGCGAGGAACAAGCTGTAATAGGTTTTTTTTTTTTTTTTTCCAAATTAGGAGCTTCTACATCATTTGGAACTTTCCTGCCCCATCTAGTAAGGCACTAAAGAATTATTCGCCTCTTGTATTTTCCTTAAAAGGTTATGATAAAAACCCTTTATGCTGAGGAAACAAAAAAGAAGAGAGCAGAAAACTTGGATTTCCAGCTTAATTCACGCTTTCTCCGAAGTAGCAAATAATAACCACTATTTGACCTGCTTTAAGTTTATCTTTATCTGCAATGTACAGTCACTAGCATGCCTAGGACTAGTTTGGAGAATCTATGAGAGGTAAACACAAGTGGAAAATAATATATGAAAAATGAGTTGTATAAATCTTCGAAGAATTTTGGGAGGGAATAATCTTTGTAATGAATTTTGATGCTTGGTAAAGTGGCCACAATTCCAGTGTCATATAATTTTTATTATTTCTCGGTATTGGGCTCTTGTAAACTCATATCTCTTGCAAGGAAACTAGAGAAAAATATGAACACCCCGGATCTTGGCGAGACACGACAAATGGAATGGATAAGTTCAAATATAAAATCTCTTTGTAAGCAGCTATATTTATAACTCGTCCATATATTCATAACAATATCTTTATGCAAACAATTGAAAAATCTGGGAATAAATGTTTTCAATCAAAAAATTTCAAAAGAGAAGTAGAAAGATCTCTACTAAATCTGGAATTTCCCTGGAGATGCTAGTCCTACTGGAGGTGTAACCTGTGACTATATGCCTGGAACAGAGGAGTTGAAAACAACAATAGTGAGCTTGACGCCTGATGTTTGAGTTACTTATGTTAAGTATCAACATAGGGTACACACTGCCTTTTAGTGATCAAACTGAATATTGGCTCATGTTTTAGGTTTATAAGCATGCCAGTGTTATTCACTTGTTATATATCCTTTTTATTTTCATTGCTGTTACCTGACTATAACTCTCTAGTAAACTTTGTTAAAATTGCAGTAAAGAGCGAACTGGAGTTGACAGATTTTCACTGAGGCAAGCTGTTATTTTCATCTGTGCTACTAATAGGCCAGATGAATTGGACTTGGAATTTGTTCGGCCTGGACGTATTGATCGCCGTGTATATATTGGGCTACCTGATGCAAAGCAACGAGTGCAAATCTTTGGTGTTCACAGTGCTGGGAAGGAGCTCGCTGAGGATGTTGATTTTGGAAAGGTTTTCATTACTTCATGTGTTTATCTGTCTAAGAATGAGCTTCCACTGCTTTTCTTTTGGTGTCTTTTTAGCGCATTCAAGACAAGTTTGCCTAAAAATTATATCTTTGGTGGATGTTCTTTCGAACCTGCTTGGTATTGATAGGTTGAGGAACTGTCCTGGTATCAGTAAAGTTCTTTTTTCAGGTGTATGTTTCAGTTGTGTTCTCTTATCCATCTTTACAGGTTGTCTTTCGCACAGTTGGGTACTCTGGGGCAGATATAAGAAATTTAGTCAATGAAGCAGGGATTATGTCTGTAAGTTCTTTTATGGATTTATGCATAGAAAAAGTCGCAATTACTACAGTTTCATACATGGGTCTGTAATTATCTAGCAACTGCATGTTGTTATTACCTAATCTTTTTGCTAATAGGATTGACAGTTTTCTATAAAAGGTGATTTTTTTGTAGTTCTGTTCGCCATTAATTTTGAGCTCCTTTGTATTTGAAGTGCTAATTATTGCCTAATAACTGGAGTCAGATCTAATAGCATCTTTGTGAAAAAGGAATAAAATGGGTTATTTACCATGCATGTCCCAAATCATGGAAAGATGCTAATATTGATGTCTTTGTTTTGGTGCAGAAAGATAGGATGGCTGATCCAATTTTTATTTATATTGTCTTTCTTGAAAATTCTGTAATTAATATAATCCTTTCCTTAGAATGGAAACTTGCTGCAACCTGCTAATGATATTTTCTTTATATGTTGGTTATCACACCTCATGTCCCTTTTTCCATATACAACTGCAGAATACATTTTCCCAAGCCAATTGATAATTTCGTGCCATACTGAATTCTCAATCCTAGGATGATGCAGTGCCTATCTTTCTATTTTGTAGGCCATGCTGGAACTTGTTTTCAGATTTTGTAGCTTGTCTTTTGGGCCTGTTAAGCTCTAAAGCCCATCATGTTCTCTATCTTGATTTAACTCCACTTTGTTAATGAATGATGTCTGTAAACAGGTCAGGAAAGGGAATTCAAAGATCTTCCAGCAAGACATTGTTGATGTATTGGACAAGCAGTTACTTGAAGGAATGGGTGTACTTCTTACAGAGGAAGAGCAGCAGAAATGTGAACAAAGTGTATGGTTTCTTTCTTAGGTATAATCCATGTAAGGTATAGTTGTTTGTCATATTTATGATACTATCCAACATCTTTTACAGGTATCTTCAGAAAAGAAAAGACTTCTAGCGGTGCATGAGGCTGGTCACATAGTGCTGGCTCACTTATTCCCTCGATTTGACTGGCATGCATTTTCTCAGTTGCTACCTGGTGGAAAGGTAGTTTAGTGTTAATGTGCATGGGTAGAAATAATTTTATTTGGATGCACATTTAGTTGAGGAACGGGTGCACTAGTTGCAGCGACCTACTGTTGCACAACTATTATCGTTCAATGAAAACAACTAATATTCGTCAGTGAAAACAACTAATACTGACCAACTAATATCTTTTAGTATAACAACTAATACCATTTAAATATGCATTTGAGTCACACAGTGCAACTAGTGAATAGAAGTATTTGCCTTAATTAACTTAATTTGTTATTTTTTTTGAGCAGGAGACAGCTGTATCTGTGTTTTACCCTCGAGAAGACATGGTAGATCGAGGCTATACAACCTTCGGGTACATGCAAATGCAAATGGTGGTTGCTCATGGGGGGAGATGTGCTGAGCGTATTGTATTTGGCGATGATATTACGGATGGAGGAACAGATGACCTCGAGAAAATCACCAAGGTAACATGAAAGCATGCTAAATTTTATCAAATTTTACCATCATATTTTTGCCTTCAACTAAAATGTTGAAAGGAAAAACACAACTTCAATTTTGTCTACAAAATTCTGTATGGTTACTCACTTCATCTATTTTACTTTCAGATAGCTAGAGAAATGGTTATAAGCCCAAGAAATCCAAGGTTGGGGCTCACTGCCTTGACTAAAAGAATTGGGCTAGTTGATAGACCAGATAATCCAGATGGTGAAATAATAAGATACAAGGTATCATTTAATTCATTATGTTGAAATGTATATGGGTGTTCCGCTTTAACTTATTTGGCTTCAATTTTCTTGACATTAGTGGGATGATCCTCATGTGGTTCCTGCAAACATGACACTTGAAGTTTCTGAGCTTTTTACAAGGGAGTTGACAAGGGTAACTTCATATGAGCCTTACTATACTGCTCTCTCTCTCTCCCTCTCTCTTGATTTTGTAGTTGCATATACTAATTATTTAATCATTAACTTTAGTAGCTATTTGGCTTAATTTTAACCTGTAGTTTTGAAATTAGTGAGTGATTCATGTTTTAGCGAAGATGCTCACCTTCTAGGAAATTTTTTTGTCTCTGCTTTATAGATGTGTTATACTAGGTCATGATCTCAAATAATCATGTGTTATAAGTGGTGAGGCAAAAATAAAAAAATCTCCACGCATAAAAGATATAAACTCAACTAAAAAGATGAGGTAATATTGATCCGTGAACAAATTGGATTACATCAACATAAGTACAGAGTTCAAAGGTAAAAATGAAACTGTAGTATAATTAAGTATGATAGAAGCAGAACAAGATTGAAAGTTTGTAATTAGGTACTCCATTAAATTTTCTTATGTTGGTTCACCGACTTATGATTCTTTGTGGTGTATTGGGTCAATCGCAATGACAGTACATCGATGAGACAGAGGAACTTGCTATGAAGGGCTTGAAGGATAACCGGCATATATTAGACGCAATTGCCCAAGAACTGTTGGAATATTCAAGGATAACTGGATTGGTAAGAAAGTTTTTTCCTTGTTGTGGATATAGACTTGAGAGTGGCTCAAGTGTAGGGAATAAGAAAGTGTTTGCAAACTCGAGTGGAAGGGGCAGAATCACTTTTCTTTTTTTAAAGCTGCCTTCTCACTGCTTTAGATTTTAAGAAATGCTTCTATGCTGCGAGTATAGTTTGCAAACTCTCCCGAGGATGTGTCCAAACTTTACAAACAGCTTCCAGAACATTTTATTCCAAAGCTAAAAGTTTTTGAATAAGGTGATTCTGACTCACTTTGTAGAGTTTGGCAAACACCACCCTTAGTATCCTCAACTCCTTGAGTGCCTTACATCTCTTGCTTCATCATCTGATCTCATCTCCACTATTATCTTTATCAGGAAGTGGAAGAAAGAATGAGAGGGCTGTCGCCAATCATGTTCGAAGATTTTGTGAAACCTTACCAGATAAACTTGGAAGATGTATGCCTTCTTCTGTCACTTGGGCCCAAAAAATATGCTAATATCCAACACTAAACAGTTTTTAATGGTTAATGATATATTATTCTGATCTAAGTGTCATACATAATGAACAGGATGGACCATCACCGCATAATGATAATCTCCGGTATCGGCCCCTCGATATATATCCAGCCCCACTGCACAGATGCTGAAGTTGGCGATTGAATCACACACTTGTTTTCAATGAAATGGTCTATGTATCAACAACAGCAACACTTGTTTTTTGGCACATGATTCAGAATTGACAGTTGACAGAGTTGCTGCCTGCATGAATTGAACTCAGGTTTTTTTTTTTTTCCTTCATCCACATTTGTCTTTTTGGGATGAATGCAGGAATCGTTTTGCCATGCTTTGATTATTGCACCTAATTCCTCTGTATTTCTTTCGCCGTAGTTTTTTCATCAGCTTTTTTTTGTAACTTTTAGTATTTAGTTTAAGTCGTATGATATAATTCTCCCGTCGTCTCACTTCAATGGGAGTAGTTTTTTTACAAGAAGATTTAGGCATTTGACTTCCTCCCGGCAGTGCAGCTAGTCAATGGTCAAGAGACAATTTTTTTTAATTGGGTAAATGATGATGCGAACTCATAGCCCACAGCACATGGTGGAGTTCTAACCACTTCAATTATTAAATTTAGTTGGTTGAGAGAAGACTTGGATTTGCAAGATTAGATACATTCTTAATAAACGATTGATTTTGATATGGTTATGTATGGATTCTGTATATATTATATACTTAAGTACGTAAAGTCGTGTATTACGCGGGATTATTAAATTTTTTTTTAATATAGATTATATTATGTGAATCAATAAATTTTAACGTCTTGTATATTTATATATAGATTTATTCGATAATACATCTATACTTATATAATTCATTAATTTGAGGCTATCTTACACAATATTTAAAATATGAATGTGCTAACATCCACATGATTATGTAAGATTTGAATCATAAAATCTTCTTATCATATAAGTATGTTAAAAGAAAATTAAGAACATATCAAAATATATGAATAAAAATATCAAGAACATAATATTTTATAATATACTCCCTCTGTCCAAAATAATTAGTCCTATTTTTTTGCACGTTGTTTAATGCAATATGTTGGAGGATATTATGTGATATTGTGAGGTTCCTTTAGGAATTTAAAAGTTGTATGTGAAATGTATACAAACATATTTTGTATTTACAATTTTTAAATTCGTAAACGGACCTCACAATGCCCCATAAAATCCTCCGACATATTGCATTAAACCACGTGCAAAAAAGCAGGACTAATTATTGTGGACGGAGGGAGTAAATTTTTATTATTATATAAGTATGTTAAAAGAAAATTAAGAATATATCAAAAAATATATTATTAAAATAATCAAGAAGATAATATTTTATAAGATTTATTTTGTTAAGATTTATTGAATTTATATATACGTGTATTAATGAGTTATAATATCTTAATTTATTATGTGTGTGTGCGCGTGATTTATTGAATCTAATATATATATATATGTATATCAATGATTTACACATGCACAATATATATACAATATTGCGGTAAATAAATTAAGTACTTAAAAAATATACACACACGCACAACACATATACAATATTATGTTCTATAACCTCTTTGGATCTAGAATTATAAATAACTTACGATATATATGGAGCAGACACAATTATTTTAATACGAACCTGCAATTAAAATAAAATACAATATATAATATTAGAATATTAAGAACATGAAAAATATATTAAAACGACAAATAAACAATTAAAACATCAAAATTTTAAATCAAATAGATGTGCAATTATAGTAATCAAACATTACCTAAAAAAAACCATGAAATTGTGTAACAACAGAAAAGAAAACAATTTAAACATAAATTTTTTAAATCAAATAGATCTACCAATATTGCGGTAAATAAATTAAGTATTTAAAAAATATACAAACATGCACAACGCATATACAATATTATGTTCTATAACATCTTTGGTTCTAGAATTATAAATAACTTACGGTATGTATGGCGCAGACACAATTATTTTAATACGAACCTGCAATTAACATAGAATATAAAACAATAATATTAGAATATTAAGAACATGAAAAAAAATATATTAAAAAGACAAATAAACAATTCAAACATCAAAATTTTAAATCATATATATCTGCAATTGTAGCAATCAAACATTGTCTAAAAAAACCATGAAATTGTGTAACAATAGAAAAGAAAACAATCTAACATCAAAATTTTAAATCAAATAGATCTGCAATTATAGCAATTAAACATTACCTCCAAAAGAAAACCACAAAAATTGTGTAGCAATAGAAAAAAAATTATTTCAACAAATTATTAGATGTGAAATATGAACCTGCAAAAATATTTGAACATAAAAAGATAAATAAATAATTCCAATATCAGAATACGATAAATAAAAATATCAAAAGAGAAATAAGAAGTAATGAGAAGTAAGAAAAAACAAGGTTAAAAGATGAGAATAATAATGTTTATGAAGTTGAAATTTATAGAAGTACAGAAATTAAGATGAACGGTTGAGATTAAAAAATTAGATATAGGATTTGATATTATGAATATATTTATAAGATTTATATAAGATATTGTTGATAGGCGAACTAAATCAAATTACTGGTAAAGAATCACAAGATAAATTAGTTAAGGCTGAGAAGGTCGCCGACCTGCTTGGTAGCTGCGTCATAGCTGAGAAGGTCGCCGACCTGCTTGGTAGCTGCATCATCAACCTTGACCCGAGTCAACATTGAGGAGCTCGCCAGGAG
>JAPKLY010000768.1:75937-103218 GCA_026898435.1 Prunella vulgaris | reverse complement strand
AGTGTCAAGGACACTTGTCAGTACCTAAAGCCAAGTAGGCTCACAAGGTGTCACCTCACTACATGCCTACCTATAAATAGGTCATTTGCATGTACTTTCTCTCTCCAAGTTCAGAATTTCAAGAACACTTTCTCTCTCTAACTCTCACTACTTTCTCTCTCTACATTACAAATCAAGAACATAATTTTCATAGTTATTGTTTGGTAGATTATTGCGAATTAACAGCCATAATCATCTCATTAGATAAATATATCAACATATATATATATATATATATATATATATTTATAAAATATCAAAATGTACGGTCAAGATTAAAACACTTAAATTATAAGGTCGAGATTAATTCTTAATGCTAGAATTAATAAGAATAGAGGAATTTCAAAATCGAGCATTATGGTTGATTTCATAACTTCGTCTTTATATAATATTAAGATGTTTATTATTATAAAGAACTGTGTTTGGAAAAATGCAGTGTTTTTATCACAAAACTGAATTTTATTAGGTTACTAATAAATTTCTAATTGTGGTGTTTAAAAAAAATGGCGCAATCTCAAGCTATAAAATATTCATTTTTTAAAAAGTAATGTGGTTTTAAATCGTGTCGGGTCGGATTTAGGTATTTTTATCCAAAATTTGCACAACTTGAAATTCTAAGTTTTTTCGCTTCTAGGTATGTTACAATTTAGGCAAATGCGTGTTACTAGTAGGTAATTCTTAAAATATTAATTTTTTGTACTTATTAAGAAACTATAAGGAAAATATGTATGTTTGCAAGAATAAATATGTGTAGGGTGTAAATGAATCGAGTCGAGCCGAGTAGTGCTGAGCTCGAAGTCGACTCGAAAGTAATACTCGAAGTTCAAAACTCGACTAGAACTCGATCGAGCTTGATTTTTTTAGCTCGAGCTCGACTCGGCTAAGAACTCTACAAACTCGAGCTCGGCTTGACTCGAATCGACAATTTTATCATTTTAATAAAATGAAATATTAAATATATTTTAGCTCTTTTTTTTGTCTAAAATTCAAGCTTGGCTCGACTCGAGCTCGACAACTTTATTTATATATAAAAAATATTAAATATTATGCAAGCTCGATTAGGCTCGCGAGCCTCTCGAGCCGAGTATTTATAAACTCGAACTCAAACTCGAGAGCTACTCGAGTAGCTTGAGCTCGACTCGATTTGGTTCGAGTCGAATTCAATCTTTTTACGAGTCGAGCACGAGTAGATTGCGAGTCGGCTTGACTCATTTACACCCCTAAATATGTGTTACTTAATTTATATCTTATTTTCTTTGTTGATTTATGTTGATAGTATGTTGTTCATGTACTAATACATCTTTTACCTTACATATGTTATATAAGTACAATATATATATTTTTAAGGACAAATAAATGTTTGTATATAGAGTAACACACATTTGATCTTGCAGTAACACACATTTACTCTAATTGTAATATGCATTTACAGTACCACACATTTAATCTAATTGTAGCATATATTTGCTCCTTATTTGTGTTATTATGCTAGATCCGGCAAGGGGACGTATAGCTCCATGGCACCTCTATGTTGATGGATCATAAACTAGCACAACAGCATGAGCCGGTGTAGTTCTGATTAGTCCAGACAGACAAGTCTTCACCTCCGTGATTTGGTTCGACATCAGAGCAACCAACAACGAGGCAGAATATGAAGCCCTAATAGCCGGACTTAGGTTATCATTAGTTGTGGGAGCAACCAATCTTCAGATTTTCAGAGATTCTCAGCTAATAATATCCCATGTCCGGGGGGAGTACAAGGCAAAAGATCAGCAAATGATGACGTACCAGAAGATAGTAGCACATCTTATCTCGATGTTTACGCAGGTTTACATCAATCAGATACCAAGGTTAGAAAACACGCAAGCAGACGCCCTAGCCTGACTAGCTACCAGTAACGGCGAAGCAGAAGTCACTGAGGTAGTAGTCACCAAATTGAAGAACCCGTCGATGTCCGATTACAAAGTAAGTCAGACCTCGAGTGGGGGGGCAGGAAGGCGATGAAGATAGTGAAGATTGGCGCACTCCGATTCAAAAATATTTGAAGGACGAAACAATTCCTAAAGATACGTGGGAAGCTAGTCGGCTAGTGAAGCAAGCAGACAGATATACGTTGGTGGATGGCCAACTCTACAAACGTGGATTCTCTCTACCCCTACTCAAATGCTTATCTAAAAAGCAAGGGTTCGAGGTGTTAGAAGAAATCCACGAGGGAATTTGCGGAAGTCACGCTGGGGGGCAAGCTTTGGCATACAAGACAATCAGACAAGGGTACTACTGGCCCACCCTTCGCAAAGATGCAATTAGCTTCGCACGGAAGTGCCGAAAGTGTCAACTTTTCGCACCTAATATCCACTCCCCAGCTACTCAACTAAAATCGGTTTTCAGCCCGTGGCCTTTTACAAAATGGGGTATCGACTTGATCGGCCCATTTCCACCTGGCAGAGGCGGTGTAAAGTTTGATGTTGTAGCAGTATATTATTACACTAAATGGGCTGAAGCAGAGGCGCTCACAATAATAACGCAAGAAAGGATGATCGGTTTTATATGGAAGAGTTTGATCTGCCGGTTTGGACTTCCACAATCAATCATAACGGACAACGGAAGGCAGTTCGACGGCCAAAAGTTGAGAGAATTTTGTAGTTCTTGGAACATCAAGAAGCACTACTCAACTCCATACCATCCGCAGTCGAACGGCCAGGTTGAGGCGGTTAACAAAATTCTGAAGCATATATTGAAGATCCGCCTCGAGGACAAGAAAGGAAGCTGGGAAGATGAACTTCCGGAGGTTCTGTGGTCTTACAGAACATTGTACTGGGCAAGTACCGGAGAAACGCCATTTGCCTTGGCCTTCGGAACAGAAGCGGTAGTACCGGTGGAAGTCCAGAATAAGACTTGGAAGGTGGCAGGATTTGACGAAGAAAAGAACGATGAAGCCTTGGCAGTTGAAAAATATTTGATTGAAGAAACCAGAGCTTCGTCAGAAATGAAGAATGTCACCTACAAGCGTAGAGCAGAGAAGTACTATAATTCCCAAGTTCGAGATCGGAGGTTTAAAGTTGGGGATTTAATGCTAAGGAAGAAACTGACAACCCCACCGGGTGTATTTGGACCAAATTGGGAAGGACCGTTCCGGGTCACCGCAGCCTGGGCAAACGGTACATATGACCTCGAAGACACAGAAGGAAATGCCTCGTCGTACACTTGGGGTGCGGCACACTTAAAAAAGTTTTATCAATAGATCGAGATTTCGTAATAGATTAGTCGAAGGTTCGCATCAGAAGTGTTGATGGCAACCAGCATAAATTACGTTACTAAGTGAAGTTAGAAATTTTCCAAGAAAATGTCATCTGTTCAAAGCTTCGTAATACACAAGGACCAAGGTCCCGAACGTTATAATCTAAAGGCTCAGAGGCAAAGGCCAAAGTGCCCCAGGTTAGCAAAGGTGTCCTCCTTAAAGGATCATTAAGCACCTACTGCCCCAAGTTAGAAAAATTCACAAAAAAGACAGCTAAAACGTCTAAGGCAAGGTTCGTGGGACCCAATCGCCCAAAGTGAATTAAACAAAGTACAACTCGCTACCCCAAGTGGTTTAAGACGAGCGATTCGCGACCCTAAGTGGTGTAAGACGAAGAATACGTACTAATCAAATGAAGGTACGACTCGTAGTCCTAAGCGACGTAAAACGAACGATTCGCTTCTCAAAAGTAGAATAAGACAAACAAATAAGTACCGAAAATATAGAAACGAGCCAATCAAAGATATAACGTGCATGAAAATGTAAATAAACAAAGTTGAAGCAAAAGAATTGAATTTCGTTCAAAAGTACTTGGGAAACTTTCAAGTAAAAAAGAACACTTGAAAATTTTCCAAGTATAAGAAGCAGTACTAGCCACAAAGGTCGGCTAGTTGACCGTCTTTAAACTACAAAAAGAGCTCCTTTTTGGCGAGCTATACGAGCCCAGCGGGCTTCAACTACTCTAACAAAAAGAAATTACAAAAGGCTACACTAAGAAAGCGAAGGAAAAGTTAAGACTCGGGAGCTACGGGGGTTTCGGGAGTTGGAGTGGAGGAAGCATCGGCAAGAACCTCGGCAGTGGCGGCCTCAGGATGGGCGACCTCCGGGGCAACTTCGGTACCAACAGCCTGGCGATCTTGAGGAGAGAGCCTAGGCAAGATAGTGATGTTGCCATTGCATCCATTGGTGTCAAGCTCGCTGGGGTCGTACATTGCATCTCCGCAGGCATCTTGGAGCTGCTCCATGGTGGGGGGAGTTCGCCCCTCTTTGTCGGCTACCCCCTCCTTCACGACGTTCAATTTCGGCACGGGCACAGTGTTTATAATTTTGAAACGTGCCGGAATAAAGTCGAGAGGGATTCCGAGCTCTGGAAGGTCGTCTATGTCCAACTCGGTCTCATCAGGGAAGGGAGCCTTGTCCAAACAGTCTTTAAAGTTGCCCACCATGGCTGCGACCTCGTCATCCTTGTGCGCCAGCGCCACCATATTGTCCTAAGGACCTCGGCGTAACACTGAACAAACCCCTTGTCAGAGGCCTCGACCCTTACGGCATTCAAGCTCGCTGAGGGAGTGGAGTCATTACGAAGCTCAGCGACCTCGTTGATTTTTGCCGAGAGTTCTTCTCTGAGCTTTGTACACTCCTCATCGGTAGTTTTGAACAAGCCCCGCTCCAGGTCGAGCTCCCTCCTAACCAACTTGAGCTCGTCTTCCTTATCTGCGAGCTTCTGGGCGAACTCTTCCTCCTTTATCTTAATGAGGGCATCAGCATTACGCTGGATTACGGTGAACTTCCTTTGGAGCTCGCCCAGTTGCTCGAGGGTGCTTCTCTCAGCAGCCAAGGATTTTGCGGCCTACTCTTCCGCGAGCTCCACCGACCTTTTGGCCTTGTCGAGTGACTCCGCCATCTTGAGGAGGCTCGCGTTCTTTTCTTAGCGAACTACTTCCTGTTTAGTTGCCTGGTCAATCACCCTTTGGTTAGCGAGGAGCAACCTGCTCGCATAATGCATCGAGAGCTGGGCGTTTGCAATCAAGTTTTGCCCCTCGATGGTCGCCAATTGGGGGGAAGACCAATACCTCGGCACCTCGCTTACCGTGTTCCGAGTAAAACCGGCGGGAAGATTGCGCATGGAGGTGAGGGAGCGGGACCTCTCATAGGAGTGAAGAGCCTCATGCCTATGAGGATAGGCAATGGAAGCGTAGCTGCGAAGTTAGAGAACTTGGTTAAAAAGAGATGAAAATACAAAAAAGAAACAAAAAATGAAACCAAGTTTGCGAGCTACTTACTGGACTCGCTCAGGATCCCAGCCTAGGATCGTGTCGTCCACTACTTGTACTCCGAATGGAGCTGGGGATGGGGGCGACCTTTGTAGAGGTGCAATCGCCAAGGGAGCAGTCGAGTGGGTTGATCCTCCTTGTGCCGACTTGGTGTCAGCTCGCTCGGCCTGCTCAGATTCCTCCTCATCGTGAAGGAGAGTCCGAGCTTTCTTGCGAGCTTGTGCATCGACCTCGCCAGCCCGAGACCCGTCACCACGGTGAAGGCTCCTCTTTGATTGATGAAGAGCTCGCTCAGGAGTGGCCGAACCTCGCCTACCTCCTCTGTGGGTCCGGGCGACCTGCTGTGCCTTGGCGGGAGCAAGATTTTTGGCAGGGGCTTTAGTTGACCCCTTCTGAGTCCCGGAGCCGCCGGCGTCGCCCTTCTTCGTGGCGAGCTCTGCTTTCTTGCTCGCCTCGAGTGCGAGGGTTGAAGGCAGAGCCAATCTATTGGGGCGAGGGGGGCCATGGCAAACCTGCGAGCTAGTGTATGATAAGCTTCGGGGATCTCAATGGTTGGAAATGCAACCCAGTCGCCACCTACAAAAGTTGAAGAATAGGGTTAGCATCTTGGCGAGCTATCTCCACCCCTAATCGACGAGCTTCAGTAAATTGTAAACCTGGGAGCTCAGGACCTCGTACGGTGAGATGATGCGGCAAAGTGTGAAGCCCAGCGAGTCTGAGACAATGATGTTGATAAAGATGGGCGACGTCTCGATCCTCCTGGCTCCTCAAATAACAAACTGCCCCCACTAGGTCGAATTCAACCGACAACTCAGGTTTGCCGCGGCTAGCTTTGTGGTGCTTCAAACTTGCAAAAAAAGGGAAATTAGATTAGTAAATCTAATTCGACCCACGCACACAGTAAGAGGCGACCTACTGTTAGCTTCTCCATATTCCTCAAGAGAAAAAATTCGCCCTCCTCGTCCGGAGTAGTTGGTAGAAGCTCGTCAATCGCCCATGAAGACGAATTGCTGCTTCCAGTCGTGGACCTTATTCGGTAGGATCCCCAAACTTCTCTCCCGGACGAGCTTTGAGGTAGTAATACCCCTTGCCATCGTTTACTTGCCGGGTCACAGTAAATAATTCATTGAGCTCTGCCGTGTTCAACCGGTTTCATACCCCACCAGTCCGAAGACCGCCAACGCTGCCAACAAACTGCTCCAAGCATTGGGGGTGAGCTGTGTAATGGTGAGGTAGTTGTCGAGCAAAGATTGGCCGATGATCGGGTGCAGGGGCAATGTAAGCCCGGCCTCAAGGGTATAAACGTTTATGGCAGTCAACCCCGCCGGAGGCGTATCAGCTCGCTCTTTCTTTTTCGGGGCGTATAGGAATATGTCGAGGGGGATCTGATACCTTTCGCGGAGCTGGGAAAGCTGGTACTCATTAATAACACTCTTAACCTCGCTCGCCTTATAGTCAGACTTGTTCGCGGCATCCCTGTAAGTTCGCTCGGGAGGTGGGAGGCTCGCCACATGCTGGGCGACGTATTCCTCCCAATCGAATGAATGAATGATGTCGGCGGGGACCTGATGTTCGATCAGCTGAGGCTCCGGGAAATTGATGGAGCGGAACCACTCGATCGTGACCTTCTCAAGGACGCCCCCTGGTCGCCCACCTCGGCGACCTCCTCCTCAACCTTGGCGACCTCTTCACCGCCGCCTTCGTTGCCGCTAGCCTCCCTCTCTTCAGGGGCGACCTCCTCCTTGTCCTCCCAAACCTCGCTATAGATGGAACTGGTGGCTTTCTCAACTGGCTTGGATCGAACCTCTCCCGACAGCTCTCCACGAGTTGGGTGAGCTACTGAGTTAGCCTCAGATCCATACTCGATAACAATCGGGGTCATTTGAGGAATGGGCCACTGTCTATCATAGGTTGTTTCTCGGGGTTTCGGTTCGAAAGGGTTTCACTCGATGATTGGGTTGACATAATTTGAGCGAGGTTCGAAAGGTTCTTAAATATTCCAAAAGTCTCGGTTGCCTGAGTTTCGGGATGAAGGTAATCAGAAAAATTGAGAAGCCGCCGGAAACGTTCAGAGTTCCCAGAAGCTTGAAGAAATCGAGAAAAGAGGGATGGAAAGAATAAATCTGCAAAAAGAAAGGAGTAAAGAAAGAATAAATCGGGTTCTACCTTAAGGAGCCTTTGAAAATCCATCGGATGGAAGGAAAAACAATCACCGGGAAAAGCTCGAGAAAATCGAAAGTGTAAAAGTGGAAAATAAATTCGGTTTCTCTTATTTATAGATATCGGGGCGAGCCGCGATTCCTGAGAAGTCCGAGGACCGATGTGCAAAGATTTGAAAGTTTAACCATCATGGGCGCGGGAAATGAGGCCTGAAAAGGCGTGCACGACGCCTTGAATCTCGCCCCCCGCGTCAGCGCTCAAACCGCCACAATGAAGCTCGCTTGCAAGCTCGACACCTAACCAAGAAATAGTTTGCCAATACTCGAGCCTTCGTCCACAGAGACAAATCAGCTCACCCACACATTAGAAATGTCATGATGTGAGCGAGCTGGGGGGCAAATGTTGATAGGCGAATTATCTTAAGGCTGAGCAGGTCGCCGGCTTGTGTAGATGCTACGTCATCAGCTCGGATCAAGGCCAACACAGGGGAGCTCGGCGAAGCAAGGAAGAAGTTCGCCCTAGCTCCAGAGGGACCAGATCCAACCGCCAATTATGCCAGGAGAGAGAGGCTTGTTGGCGAGCTTCCCCACTCGAAGGGAAGCTCGCCCACGCTCATAGAGACCAAGCGAGAGTCCACCACTACATTGCTCTCGAAACAATACAAGGCATCGAGGCTCGCCTAGAAGCTCGCCGAAGTTAGAGATGATAGGTGACATGTGTATAAAGGGCAAGTGGGAATGTAGTAGGACAAACATTGTAAAGGCAGCATGATGGTGAACTAAGACAAGTGTTAAGGATACTTGTCATTACCTAAGGCCAAATAGGCCCACAAGGTACCACCTCACACATGCTAGCCTATAAATATGTCCCTCTTGTATCTTGCTCTCTCCAAGTTCTAATAATACACAATCACTTTCTCTCTCTAAGCTCTCACTTTCTTTTTTTTTATCATCCACTCAAGAACACATATTTCTTAGATTATTGTTTGGTAGAATTACTTGTTATAACAGCCACTTAAATACATCATTACGAAATTCTATCAACAAATATACTTAAGCTTTTGCTAGAGAAAATACTTTTGTACATTTAATTTATAAATTTTTAATTATTAGATGTTATATATAATAAAATATAAATACGTAGATATATTCTTGACGAATCGCTCTTAAAAATTTTAAAAATTTGAATCCCTGTATACGCTTATATCGCTCTCGTGCTTTCACACCGGAACTTGTGCAACATAGGTATATATATATATTTTGTGTGGTTTTAACGATATTAATTATTTAATTAAAATATAATACTCCCTTCGTCCATGAATCTTTTTTCTATTTCATTGTGGGCATGAGATTTAATAAAAAGTAGTATTATGTTGAAATGGTAGATAAAGTAAGAAAAAAGTAAGAATATTGTGGGCCCCAAAATTTTATTGTGAGTGTGGGTTGTTTCCAAATAAGAAAATGGGAAAAAGTTTTGTGGACAAATAAAAAAGAAAAATGAGAAATAATTTGGTGGACAGAGGGAGTATTAGTTTTGATAGTAATGCTAATATTAAAAAAAGTAACTAATATCATTTGAGTGGATAGTAAATTTAGTATACAAAAGGCTTAGTTCGCAAGTTAGATGATAGAAAAATGCCTTGCAGGTACCGTGCAAAGTTTACTACAATTTCCTATGATTTTTTTAACAGTAAAAAAATGCATTTCCCCTACTATAGTACAAGGGGTACTTTAACCCGTACAATTCAATTACATTGTTTACAGTTATACATTCAAACTCCTTAGAGTGTGTTTTATTTAAGGGATTAAATAATCTATCCCGCTAAAACAAGATTATTTCTGCCAAAACAAAATACATTAATCTAAGACAAAATATTAAGGTTCCATTGTGACTTTGCTTTCACCCAATACCACAACAAGATTTTAAATTTTTCTACTTCCCTATCTACATTCAACATTTCTCCGTTAAACACCATATTATTTTTTATATTCCAAATACTCCACACCACACCCATCCAAATTGTAGTTCCTAATCTCCAAAAAAGCCACACCTTCTCACAAAAAAAAAAGATGTTCTTCATTTTCCTCTTCTCCTCCTGACTGATGATGGCTCAGAGGAGCATCGGGATGTGGAGATGGAGCTCAGGAGGAGCTCCATGATGAGTCTTTGGAGCATAATAAGGGTCGGAAATGGGCAATGTCAAATGATCCGGAGGAATCAGAGGAGTCTGGGTCTGACCATCAAGAAACTTCATCGACACCAAACTGACTCCTTTCGAATTGGATGCTCGGTCTCAAGCGATCAGGTTTGTCTATCAGCATTTACCTGATCTGACTGAACCATACGCTGAGGAGGCGATTTAGCTGAGGATGCTGGTGATCGTGCACAAGTCCTCATTCCTTGAACTTGCATCTCTGATCGAGATGAAGAGGCTAGACTGGCTCAGGGATCAGGAGCAGACCATGTGTGATAGATTCCAAATCCGAAATTTTGCCCAAGTGATGATGAAGGAGGATTTCATCAGGGTGGTAAGGCTTCACAACCCTCAACCCAACCCAACTCCGGAACTGGCGATAGTTTCCGTCCCTGACACTACTGGAGGTGTGACCTTGGGAAAAGGTGCACCGGCCGATGACGCACTCCCCGGGGCCAGAACTGCTGAGGCTTATGGAGAGGCCCCGATTGATCTGACAACTAACCCTCAGAGCTCAAGGAGGAAAATAGTTAGGAAAGCATTTCTGTTGGTGTTCCATGATGGCTCGGACCATCCTTAACAAGCTCGAGCCCCAGCACCAGCGTCACCGAAAACTGACTGTTGTGTTTGTTCGTGCAAGGAAGGATGATCATGACAGATTCCTGAGCATGGACATTCAACGCTCAACTGAGCTGGCCACAATCTCTGGTCAGTTTCAGGACTTGCTGGTGTCTACCCTGACTGGCATTGATGACAGGGTCAAGGCGCTGGTAGCTGAGGAGATGAAGGGGCATCAGGCCCAGGTGAAAGAGGTGGCCTTGGAGGTGGCCAAGACTGAGGACTCCAAGCTGATGGCCAGGATGACGAAGGGCCTGAAGCACTCTGATGAGGTATGGCAAAAGAACTTTACAACTCTAATGAATGACTGTTCCAATCAAAAGCAAGAGTTGACTGCCATGCAGAAGAGCTTTGAGAGTCATCAGTCCGAGAGTCTGATCAGGGGCGAGAAGACTGATCAGCTCTAAAAATCATGTGCAACATTCATTAACAAAGCATACTAGTATAAGACATCATTTCATTAGAGATCTTGTTGAGAAAGACATTATAAAGTTAGAATATGTTTCAATTGAAAAAACAACTTGTGGATATTTTTACTAAAGCCCTAGATGGCCAGAGGTTTTCATCACTTAGGAAATCTCTTGGTTTATGTATTGTCTAAATTAAATTTAGTCTAAGTGTTGGAACAAATGTTTCGACATTTGTGAGATCATCACTTTAGTTCTCATAAATTTGACTAAGTATAATTATTTATTTTCAGTTACTTTGTAAGTTACTTAGATGGATTACGTTTTTCTTACTTGCCTGTTGGAACAAATTGAAAGTTCTGGACACACATCTCTTAAATGTCATTAAAAATATTAATAAAAAGATGTTAAATCACTGAGTAACTATGGGACACAGAGCTAGCTATTACGATGTTCTTTTTTCAAAAGGTGATAAAAAATGCATCAATATGTTCATAGTCCATGGAGCTCGCGACTACAATGTTCTCTTTTGAAAAGATGGATCATATGAACTCAAAGTGTGAAGTAAAAAAAAATATAGGGCCAACACTAATGAAGCAAATGTATTTAAAAATCGTATTGAGATTGTGTGTGTGCCGACATATTTGATAATATTGGCTCAGTATGAAAATGTATAAATCTTTGTAAGTTATTTATTTTTTGGATATTAAATTATATATAGTCTTAATTATTTGAATTAATTTGTCCAGTTTTATTTATAATTAGATATCATGTTATAAGGGTAGTTATTATTTATTTATTTACTTAAATTAAAATATCGGAAGTTATGTCGCTCAATATGGGTGATCTAACCCATGATTTCTTAAATAACTTCCAAAATGTTATTCTCTATTTATTGATCTCATTTGTAACTAAAGTCTTATATAAAATATTCACTTTGTTTATATGATATAATCGTTCAAATTTATTTAAGGTATTACTTGTAACACTAGCTTGTATCACATCTCTCACTTATAAGTATTGCTCTCTCACATTATTATTTTAACATTAATTATCACATCAACTTTATGCTGATGAAAGATACAATTTCTAGCTATTAACATTCAAAATCAAAATAGCAGAAATCCTCATTTTCTTCTCTCGAAAATCCTCTCAACCTACTTACTTCAATGGCTTCCTCTGATAATACCCAAACTACTGCAAAAATGCCGCAACATCACCACCAACATCGCATACTATTACCATCGAAGCTATGGAAATTCTGATCCCTGAAATTGCCACTACAACCACCATCGAAAATCCATCCTCTTCTTCAAACCTTATGCCCAAAACCGAGAAACCTATCCAACAAGCACCACTTCAAACCTGTCCTATTGAAATTAAACTCCCCGCTGATGCTTGGATTGATGATATGGTGGAAACGTACAAGCAATTATATTTACAAATGGTGTATCCAGTGGTTGTTGTACGTGAAGAAGAAATCAACCTTAATCCCATCAAAAGGCTTGCATTCCTTGAATATTATTTTCAAGAAAGCTCGGATGAGGAGATGGCTAACCCAAATGCCAATTCACCTGCTTCTGATGATTTGGGAGAGAAATTGCAGAGAGTGTGTAGTCGTGGCCGTGGGAAGTATGCCACACTTCGTGGTGGAAAGTGTTATCGCTCATATAGGACGATGGGTAAGAAGATTGATTACTCGGAGAAGAGAAGGAAAAGTCCAGATGATGGAGTTGCTGCCAATCCTATTAGGGTTTTCAATTCCGACGATGAAGATGATTCCCCTGCTCTACAATCTGAAGAAGCACAACATGTAGATCAAAGGAAAAGCCCTGAGGAGACTGACTCAGAGATGAATCTACCCTTTAATAGGTTTATTGCCAAGAAGAGAAAAAGTTCTAAGAAGAAGAAAATCAAAACTGTTCTGTAAAATGATCCGGAAGATGTAACTGAAAATGTTGCCTCTCTGATGGCAACATCCGGTCATGAAGAAGCTGATGTTGAGGAATAATCTGACCAAAAATCTGAGGAACATTCTGGTACACCCTCACAATCTAATGAGGGTCAGGTATCATCTGACTATTTTGAGTCTGAAAGTGATGAGGATGTTGAGTATTTTGACATGTATAGTGCTAAGTACAAAGAGATAAGGACTAGATTATTGATCCATGAGAAATTGATCAAAGTTTCTGATTTTGAAAGGGTTAATATGGTGAGATATCTTGAAGAAAGATTTTTTATGCATACTGTTCAATTTGCTAAGCCCTTTTATGTTGAATGGATATATGAGTTCTATGCTAATCTTAAGGAACACACTATTAGAGAAAATTCAAGACACTATAGCAACACTTGGTTTAGAAAAGTGAAGATCATGATTACACCTAGGATTATCAATGGATTGTTAAGAACTAGAAATTGCTTTGAACTTACAGTTGATGATCTTGATGAGGTTGTGTCTGTTCTTACTGGTGGTCATGTGGTGAAATGGGTTAATAAATTGAATGCTTCAAAGTTGACTAGCTTATACTCTGTATTGCATAAGTTAGTTGTGTATAGTTGGTTGCCTTCCACCAACACTATCATTCTTACTAAGGAACAAGTTGTTTTATTGTACAAGATTAGTTTGAATCAATTTGATTTGAGGTAGAATATTTTTCGCAACATGATGAGTTATAGTGGAGATATTTCTGGGAAATGATTGTTGTCATATCCTTGCTTGATTCCATAATTTTTGGAGGACAAGGAGTTTGAGAGAGGTGAAGAGAAAACTATTAGTAATTTCCAATCTAGTTTCAGAATCTCAAACACTCTGTTAATGGGTTCAAGAGTTATTGATTTGCTCTACCTGAAAATGAGCATGGACAGTCTTCACACCAAGCTGTTGCACAATCTTCTGTTCGAAATGTTGCTTAAAATGTAGGTAACTTTAATGCCAACATTTCTCTTGGAGGATCAGTACATTCTATCCAACTAACCTCTGATTATATACGTACTCAAATTTCTTCTTTAGAAAACACAATTGATAATTTACTTGCAAATGTTGAGAACTTGAAATAAGGAAGAAGTTTTGGGAGGACTTGCTTTCTACTCCAACAGGGGGAGTGTGTCCTGGTGTTAATGCCGATGCAAGAGGTTCATGGGGAGTTAGGTTGGAAGAGATGGAAGAGGATCCAGAAAATCCATTTGTAGAAGGAGTTGTTGCAGATGCTGGTGAAAGTGTTGGTGATATTGCTACCGTATATGTTGCTGAACATACTGCTCCTGATTCCGGTGTTGCAGCTCAAGTCGCAGAACTAGTTGCTGCTCAAGTTGCTGATCCAATTACCATTCTAGAAAAATCACAAGTACATGCTGCTGATGTCATTAAGGACGATGTTCCTGATGATGTCTGATCATTTGAGCTAACATTGAGGGGGAGATTCTTAAAGTACCAGGGAGTTGTGCAGGATTCTTGCAAATTCAGCTGTTAAATTACAACATTTTCTTCCCTACTTTAAATCTCAAGTTTCTCTCTTGTGTTAAGACTCATTTTATTTTTGTTACTTCTTTTTATGATTGTAATAGTTTAAGTCTAAAACTCTTAAAGTTTGGGCTTTATTTCTGTTTGTTTGCTTGAACAAATTATTAGGCTTTGTTGCGTTGTTGTTGTTGGCTTTGCTGCCTTGTTACTTGTTTTAGTGTATAGCACCTTGTATATGCTTTATAAACCTATTTGTTATTGTGTTGGATTGATAGTTGTGTTTGGTCCATAAGCACCTTGTGTGTGCTTTATGTCCGCATACTATCATTCCTTGTTATATTTTTTTCCTAATGTTTTTATTTATGTTGATAGTATTGTTTGGTCCAGAAACACCTTGTGTGTGCTTTATGACCGTACGCTATCTTGTTCATTTATTTTTTCTTTTATTGTCTATGTTTCCTTGTTATACTGGTTTAAATTTACTTTGCTTGTGTTAATGTAAATTTTATGTTCCACTACAAATATACTATGTATGTTCCAATTTATTTTGAGACAACATCAGTTTGCGTTGTAGTTGAAAGGCAAAATTGGGGGAGATTGTTAATGTTGACAAAATATTGTGACTTGTGTTTCCGACATTTTTGGCAACATCAGAATTTGCCCTTTTGACTAACTTTAACTCATGATAATTTTATATTGTGATATTTGTCTAGGTATGGAAGTTGAAGACGTGAGGAGTTCCAAAATTATCTTACACGTCAAGCAGTTGATAATTGAGTAGGCAATTACCCCACTAACATGGAAGTTACATCATGGAAAGAAGTTAGAAGAAGTTGCCTTTGGAGGCTAAAATATCGGCCCTTAGTGGAGTGTGAATGCTGAGTTACACATTTATAAATTAAGAAGGCATCAAATATTTTATTTTGTGGAATTTAGTACCTAGAAACTATCGAGTAGTTCGTCTGTTTAGAATCTAGGCAGTTATATTCTTTCACTAGAATGTTGTGATAAGTGTCTAGGCACTTAGAACAATATTAACTGTTTTGCATTAGTATTTTGTTTGGTTAAACGTGGATATGCTAAGCTTGTTTTTTATCTACTAGTTAGGTCTTGTTTAGGTCCTTTGTGTGGATCTTGTTTTGGTCTACGTGACTTTATTTTTGGTTTCTTGTGTAAACCTTGTTTGTGTCACTACTTCGCTATAGTAAATATTTCCTGCCATGATGCGTCACATACTATACATTGTATAATATGTGAAAATTTTGACATCTCTGTGCAAGCGTGTATTTTTTATTCTTTCATTGTGTATGTGTTGTCATTTATGTTCTAATATTTTAAAAACAGTTTTAAAAAACACTCGCACTACGCACGCTCACTATCATCCACAAAAGCCATAGTTCATGTCAAATTCTACTATTACCACTACCATTAAGGAGTTTAGAAGTTGATCAAATACACAAAAAACAGAGAGAATTACATTCATCCAAAATAACTACATTTCATTCTATTAATTGATCATTTCACCACTTCCATAATTTCAAATGGAGACAAAGAAACAGAGCATAAGTATCCCTTTGTAATATCTAGTTGATAATTTGAAAATAGTTCATATATTTATTTTGTAATTTTTCCTAGGTTTACTATAATGAATACGTATGAAGAAGATGAAGAGAATTGGGAAGAGATGAGAGAGAAATGATTCGGAAATACTTTCTTATACCATTTTTTGCCAGAATCATCATCATAACAATCAAGGGGGACCTCAGGTCCACAACATAATTTTAGGAAAATAAGGGTACTCAAATTTAAAAGAAAACTATTAAGGTTCTAAAATGCAAATATAAAAGATAGTTGTTTTTAGGTTCAAGTATGGCCCAAATTAAGCTCTTCTCGGTCCTTTGCTACTCATATGCACACCACGCGTTCCATTCTCCACCGTTAGATGATTCTAGGGATTCTCAATCTCACTTTCTGACAACACTTTCACTTCACCCTTTCATTATCCAAACACGCTTTCACTTCCGCATTCCACCCTTCCACTTTACTCTCAAAACGTTCTTTCTTCTCTACTATAGACTCATCGGAAATTGCCTTCCCTACTCTAATTTTCTTCTCTGTTGAAGTACTCATGACACCCTTCAACCCATTTTCTTCTTGTTTTTCCCTTTTGCAATACTATCTTGGGTGCTCGAGATCCTTATCCCATTTGTGGGTGCTAGGAACTATTGTCCCATTTGAAATTGTTAGTACATTGTAAGACCTTGCACAAGAGACAATGGAGGTTGTGGTCTCCATTCCCAATCTTCAGTTGTAATTTGACTTTGTTGAGTACCAATAATAGGCTCACACTTAATATTGGGTGGAGTTATCTACTTTTCTAGAATAATCCTTGGTGGTGCTAGGGATGGCAAATCGTGTAATCGTGTCGTTTATCGTGTCGACACGATAACGACACGACACGATAAGGTGAAACACGAACACGACACGATAAGATATAGGTAAACACGAACACGAAAATTTTCGTGTCAACACGACACGACACGATAATGACACGAAAATTTATTTATCAATTTTAAAAAATTAATAAATAAATAAAGACAAGAAACGACACGATAAGAACATGATAAGGACACGAAAATTAATAAATTTTATATTTTATTATCAATTTTATTAGTAATATATTTAATATTTTGTATTTAAAATTTATTAACGTGCTACTATCAGATACATACTAGTAATGTATATCAGATCACTAACAGATTAACAGGTTGCTAACGGGTTAATGAGTCATCTGTTAATTTTATTGTGTTTAACGGGTTGACACGACACGAACACGAACACGAACACGACACGAAATATTCGTGTCCTTATCAGGTCGACATGATAAGGACACGAACACGATAAGCTTAAACACTAACCCGCAATTTTCGTATCATTTTTGTGTCGTGTTATCGTGTCGTATACGAAATTGCCACCCCTAGGTGGTGCAATCTGTAAGGATAAAAAAGAAGCATATTATATCAATTTGTCATTGATAAATTTGACATACATCAAATTCTTCTACAGATGGTATAAAATCACAAATACAACTATTAAATGATAAAAATACCCATCTGCTGTAGATTGGGGTTATCACCTCTTGTTTGAGTTTCTACACCACCTGCTGTAGATTAAGGTTGCACATCAACTCCACTTCGACTTGCACCCTGTTTATACAAGTATGATCATTAAAAAATAATAGTTAGTTGATCATTTAAAAAATCAGAAATTAAAATAACTTCATAATTTAAATAAGAATCATAGTTACCTCTTTTGTTTTACATCCAGCTGCATTAGGACCTTTGATACCACAATTTCTACAAGTGATGGTAGTTGTTATCTTTTCAACCTCTTTTTTCCAGCCCTTTTGGTTTTTTCATCAGGCTCCAACCTTCTTTTAGTCGATTTTCTTCCTTATTTTTCCCTCAAACCAAAATTAGGGGGCAATGGAGGGATGTACAAAGACTCACCCCATAAAACCTCATAGCTGATGCCAAATATTGGATTCTCATATGCCTTCAAGTACTTCCCAATAGTATAGGCCTCATGTACAAAATCTTCAGGGTCTAACCTTTGGCATAGAATTGCACTGATGGCATGTGTACAAGGTATTCCAGTCAACTGCCATTGCCCTGCAAGTGCATCTCCATTGTTGCAAATCAACAGTGTATTGTCCACCACCAAAAACAGGAAACCTTGTAATGAATGTCTATTGCTTTGTTAGTATACAGTCAGCAACACCTTCCATATTCATCTCTAAGATTTTTTTAATCCTAGGACAAAGTTTCCCTTTACATTTTGCAGCAACCAGGTCCCTATTCTTTTGAAGTCTCTTCATCAAATGCTCTCTAATCCATTCTAGAATAGTGATAATTGAGCAGCTTTTTTTAACTCTGCTTTGAATGTAAATATTTGAATAATGGTGAACTCTGGATCAAAAGTTGTTCTGGATTGAAAATAGGGTAGTTAGGTTTATCATTATCTTCATCAGATATTCTATTCTCATCAAAGTCATAATCTAAACCCCGTCAACAATATCAAGATCCCCCTCCTAGCCACTGTCACCTTCATCAACCTGATAATCAATATAACTACCATCATCATTACCCTCATCAGCATCACCCACCCCTTCACTATCCAAATTAACAATCATATCTATTTCCTTAAGGGTTCATTTGATTAAATGGATAAGATAAATAACTCAACATAGATTAGACAAGATTATAATCTAGAAATTATTATCTAGGAGTTAAATAGTATATTTGGATTGATGGATTAAGATAATTAGTAGTGTAAGATAATTTCATTTTGATGTTTGAATTGTAAGATTAATAATAAAAACATATGCAATTGACAATTTTGCCCTCTATATCATAAACAAAAATAAAGTGAATTATGGTTCTCCTTTTCAATATAAGGGGAGTATTTTTGTAAAGATAAAAACAATGGATTATTATCATACCTCTTCCCTAAGATAATATTATCTTCCATTCATAAGATAATTGAATTTTAGTTTTGGGCTTTTTATTAATCTTGAGTTTTTGTCCATTAAACCAAACACCAAATTAGATAAGATAATTAATTTATCTTACTTTATCTAACGAACCAAACGAGGCCTAAGTCTATTATCCACATTTTCTACAATTTTGTCTAAGATCTCATCATCGGATAATTCATTTCCTATTGCAAAGTCAGATTCAGCTTCAACTCTCTCACTAGGCTCATCACCAGGTAATATCTCAACATATAAATGGATCTTTCTTATTGCAAGAAACTTAGTTGCCCATGATCTGAGGTCGTCATCATCAATACACAACTTAAATGTCTTATCTTTGATCTTAATTTGGTATTTCTTAAGACCATTTACCCCTATATTTTCACTAAACTCATCTAACTGCTTTTTGTTAATCTCATTAATCTTTACCAGGACAAGTGTATCCCCTCATCCCACATACTCAGTCAAAGGCATGTTTCGAAAGGTTCATGACAACAATAATATAGTTGCTTTTAAGATCTACAATAAAAGGCAAAAACTCAATTTTCAGAATAATAAAACCACATGTTGCAGAAATAATACAAAAAATTATTATTTTTATCTATCCACTCATACAATCTCTTCACTAACTAGACAAGGAAAAGTCTAGTGCATTCATTAGAAGATAAAAAATAAATAATACCTACACACTTTCTACAATACCAATACATAAAATACAATATTCGCACTTATACAAAAGAATGTGCATTTCGCAGTGGCATTCATTTTCAAAGGATTCACTACATTGTGGCTTTCTTATGCTTTTCACTTCAGGTATATACTATTTCATATAAAGCAAAGAAAGAAAGCATATTATATAGCAATACAAGAACAAACAACATTGAATATCTAACCGTAATTTGGGAAAGGCCACTCCCAAAAAATTTATTTTGGATTGACTTTTTTGCTAGGGTTTTCTGCGTTTGTGTGTGAATCGAATGAATAGAAATAGAGAAAGAATTTTAGGGTTCTTAAATTCACGATACTGATGTTTTTATTCTGATATGTGATTGTGAATTTTTAGTAATATTTTAAATTGTTAATAGAGTAATTAAGATTTAATTTATATTTTTTATTTTTCAAATCTTAGTTTATTTAATTATTTGTCATTATTATTTTATTTGATCGGTGTATATTAACAAGTCAGCAATCCACATCATGTACAGTCAAATGTGTTGCTGGAAATGTCCAGTCATCATGCCAAAACGACGTCGTTTTATAATTCCAGCGCTATTTAGAAAAAATAGAATTTTTTGTCCCTTAATTTTTTTTTACTTTGTTTTTAGTCTTATTATATTTGGACTTTTATTTTTTGTCCTATAGATTTAAAAAAAAAAAAAAGAGTTTTTAGTCCTACAATCGGGGTTACCTAACCGGTAGCACGATTTTTTTTCCTAGTTTTTATGTCTTTAATTTTATAACTCATTGAGTCACAATTTTTTCAAATTCATCAAATTAATTCCTTTTTGTTTCTAATTTATTTATATGTTTTTTAATAATTTTTTATTTCTATAAAGTTAATGTTTTACACTACTAAAAAAAATTCAATTTGTTAATTTTTTAAGTATTTAATTGTATATAAATCTGAATTGAGTGGCGTTCTTTTTTTAATTCATCAAATTAATTCATGTTTTCTAATTTATTTATATAGATATTTCACTATTTTATTTTAAATTTTGTAAATATAATATTTTAAACTACAATAAATTTTAATTGTGTTCATTTGTATGCATTTAATTGTATATAAGTCCAATTTGTATAGATATTTCACTAAACATTTTTTATTTTATAAATTTAATATTTTACACTACTAAATATTTTTAATGTATAACTGAAATTCTTTCAATCATCATCAATGTATAATTGAAATTCTTTTAATCCTCATTATGATGAGGATTAAAAGAATTTCAATTATACATTACAAATATTTAGTAGTGTAAAATGTTAAATTTATAAAATAAAAAATGTTAGTAAAATATTTATACAAATTGAACTTATATACAATTAAATTCATACAAATGAATGCAATTAAAATTTATTTTAGTGAAAAATATTATATTTATCAAATTGTAATAAAATTAGTGAAATATCTATACAAATGAGTTAGAAAAATGAATTAATTTGATGAATTAAAAAAAAAAAAAGAACATCACTCAATTAAGATATATATACAATTAAATATATAAAAAAATTAACAAATTAAATTTTTTTTAGTAGTGTAAAACATTAACTTTATAGAAATAAAAATTATTTAAATATATATATAAATTAGAAATAAAAAGGAATTAATATGATAACTTTTAAAAAAGTGTGACTCAATTTGGAGTTATATACAATTAAATACATAAAAGCTAGGAAAAAAATTGTGTTACATCATCATTATCGCTTGGGTAACCTTCAACTCCGGATTGTAAGAGTAAAAACTCATTTTTTTTAACCTTTTAGGACGAAAAACAAAAATCCAAATATAATAGGACTAAAAACAAAGTCAAAAAAAACTAAGAGACAAAAAACTCTATTTTTCCAGACATTTATGACGTAAATTGTACAATTTGTAAAAAATTGGGACTATATTCGTACATTTAACTTTTTAGCAGTGATGCAGAAATCGGTCTAGGCGCCCGCCTAGGCGCTAGGTGGTCTCTTGCCGACCTAATTTCTGCAAAATCGATAATTTTAGGCGTTTTCAGGTCTAGGCACCTTCTAGGCGGTCTCTAGACGGGCCTAGGTGACCCAAAATTTTGTATTTTTATATTTTATTAAAAAAAAAACTAAACGGCTCTAGGCGCTAGGCGGTCAATAAACGTCCGATTACCGATTTCCTACTTTTGCAACCTTGCTTTCTAGGAATTATTTTTTTAAAGAAAAAAAATTACGGGACTAAAAATATTTAATCCCAAAATCTTAATAATCGAGACATTAATTAGGGACTAAATTTATTTTAATCCCAAAATCTTAATTATCGAGGCATTAATTAGGCATTAATTGGGCAGGATTCATGGTCAACTTGGCATGTTGAGTTGTCTCAAAAAATCTTAATGACTGAGCATTAATTAGGCATTACTTAGGCGGTATTCTTGGTCACTTATAATATATGACTAAAGTTTGGGATAAATGAAAATGAAAATTTAAACTCCCTTTATAAGAGGGTAGTATATAGTTTATAATATTCTTAAACTAGTGGTCTAAATGTTGTTTGTGAGAAAAAGTATTCTACTATTTCAGAGAGAATTTAATATACGTCTAGAAGATGTTTATGTGAATTAGTTCAAATAGTAAGTAAATTATACTACTCCCTCCGTCCCAGAGGTGTTTTCACATCTGGGATGACACAACTTTTAAGAAAAAATAGAGTGTTGTGTAGAGTTATATTATTAAAATAATGAGATTAGTTGGATTGTGAGGATAAAGTTAAAGTAATAGTTTCCATTTATAGGGTGTGAAAACAATTGTGGGACGGACGAAAAAGAAAAGTGTGAAAACAATTATGGGACGGAGGGAGTACACCCTTATAAAAAAAAAAAGCACAAATATTGTAGAAATAACAAATACAATTAATTATCTTAAAAAGAATCTGGAAAATTTTTAAATAGCTTAAATTCTCATCCTCTATTCATCTTTTCATTTTCCCTCTTTTATGCGGCAATAACTATATACAAACATATAGATTAAGGGAACGTTTGATATAATTGTAAGTAATGAAAAGAATATAGAAATGAAAATAATATGGAATGAAAATTATAGTTCTCAAATAGCTGAACTATGATAGATTCTTTAGTTATAAGGAATCAAAATCATATTAGAATTATTTCAAACACACACTATGATTTTTATTGTTATTACTCACTTTCAAAAGTATTAAACCAAATATCCCCTAAATATAAACTGGTTTATAGTTAAAAAGGAAAGGGTAACGAAACTAGGACAGATCCTCTGCAATTTATTTAATAAATTTCTTTCAATCTACATCCTTTATCATACAAACCTCTCAAATTTTAACATTAACAAAGAGTGTAGATAGAGAAACAGATTTTGTCAATAAAGGGTAGAGAGAGAGAGAGTTTCAACTAAGGTTTTTTTAGGGTTACATAAATAACCTACTATATATTATGAAGAGTTGGTGTAATGAAGTCCCAAACCAATGCTCTGCGAGCTTAGGCTACAGTTTGCTTTTTGGAAGGCCAGGTGGGGCAGCCCGAGTTCTTTTCTCCACAGCTCGAGAAACCATTCTCACCGCATCTTTGGTCACATGACGAGGCCTGCTCAACCATAGTCCTCCGTCAACGGGCAGAATACTACCATTGATGTATTTACCTTCAGAAACAATGCTCATAGTCATTATTATTATTAATATTGCAATTCAGCTTAGATGAAAGGCGAGCAAAAATGTTAAATTAAGCACGACGATCAGGTATCTGTAGCAAGTGATAAATTCAACCAAGGCAACCGTCTGGCTTTCAAATCTCCTAATAATGTAGTCAAGGCAAATATTATGCATCATTTTCAGGTAACGTGAAAATAATATGATACTGCTTTCTGATATTCAGGGAATTGTTACAGCTAAACTCCTTTTATCGAAGAACCAAAGTGTTGAAGCAAGGTAGTTTTGAGATTCGTGAAGCAAAACATAGCATAAAATTTGGATGAAGTACAAGGCAGGGGTGTACTCCAGCCATGTTATGGAATCAGCTCAAGCTCGACTAAAGATCTCAGAGCTCAAATTTGTTGAGCTTTTCTTTCCAAGTAGTTCAGCCTGATTTCAAACTCAACAACTCAACCTCCAGTTCAATTGCTCATACAAATTCACCTAAGATATTATCGTTCAATTTAAAAGGGATAGACTTGCTTGCTTACTTAATAACAAAACATACTAAAGGTAAAATGGTAAAACACTCCAAACCCACTAAGGATCGTGAGCCTATAGAGCTAGTAAATTAACTTTGAGTGAAGTGCGAGTTTTTCCTGGAGTAGCTCATGAGCTAACTCGACTTGATTACACCCCTATTATGGCAAAAATCATAAGCTTCGACTTAAAACATAGTATAATTATAACGCAGAACACAATAAAAATAGTACAAAACAATCAAGAAAAGGCTAACCTACCAGCATCAGATGCCATGTAAACAACAGCCATGGCAATGTCCCATTTTTCACCGAGTTTGTAGAGAGGCATTTGATCCCTGAGGTTGTCAATAATTTCTTCAGGTGCAAGTTTACTCACCCCAGCAGTATCTCCTATGGGGCCTGGCGCAATCCCGTTAACTCTTATATCATAATCGGCACCCCATTCCAGGGCTAAGTTTCTTGTTAGCGCATCAACGCCTGCCTGAAAAGAAATATTTTAGGACAATTCAGAAATTCAAGAAAATCATATTATCTACGCCCTAAGTATCAAGAAAACAAACCTTGGCTGCGGATACATGGATCTGATACCAGGTTGCTGTATAATGCAGTGTAGCACTGATATTTACTATAATTCCTCCTCTGGGGGATGAGCTTCTTCCAGGTCCATCTTTCTTAAGATACTCAAGTGCTGCGTGACACATTGTGAATGTGCCAACAGTATCGATATCCATCACTGCAGAGTATTACAAAGGCATTCAAAAAAATTGAAGTCTTAATGAAATCATTGAAAATGTAATCACATTAAACTTGATGTCCATCTTCCTCTAATCGATGTTTTTGTTTTCAGAATCTAAAGCTGGGTGCATAGCGAAATAAGATTCCAGTAATCAAAAAGGAAAAAGTGTACCAAAAATCGAAACCTGTTTTAAAGCCATTGGGGGAGAGATCTTCAGCTGCTGCAAGAAAATTTCCAGCTGCAGCATTCACAAGAATGTCAAGCCTCCCGAAACGCTTCACCGTCGCTTCAACGACTCTTTTTGCATCTTCCCTATTCCGAACATCCCCTTCAAATCCAGCAGCCTAATTTACGAATCAAAAGCATAAGGTAAGCATACAACACAGGTAGCGACCCGATCCCCCCAAACATCAATGTGTGCCAAATAAAAGTCAATCAACATATGCTTTCAAAAATTGAGATGGAAACAAGCCCTAAAAGACTATGCAGCTGACCAATCAATCAAATAAACATGCAATTCGGGATGCGGATAGAATGACATAACCCAATATTTCACCAAACATTCGTAAAAGACAACAATTGGAAAGGAAAAGCCCAAAGGGGCGGGGGAGAAAAGTTTACGTGGATTCCGAGGGAGTTGAGGGCGGAAACGGCGTCGTCCAAGACGCTCCTGCGGCGGCCCATGACGACGACGGAGGCCCCATGCTTCCCCAACTGAGTAGAAATCTCAAAGCCGATGCCTGAGCCGCCTCCGGTGAGCAGAGCAACTTGGCCTTTGAGTATGTCGGACTTGAATGGCGACTCCATTTTTCTTGGGCGGCTGATGATTGAATAATGAAAATCAAGACAGCAGTTGAGTTAACTCTTGCCAGCGACTATATATATTATATATATATATTGATTATTGACTTCTTTGTTGTCCATACTCTTCATTGTGGTCCATGTTTCTAGACAAGTAAGGCAAGGCTGGCCGGCTCTCATTTTTTATTTCCCACTTCCCAGCTATGTTTTAAAAAGCGAAAGCGGATGTTGAACCGGACACCTTAGAAATTTTGGTCGCACCGGGTTCGATCGGTCGGACCGTTAATAAAGCGATTGAGCCGATATGATGTTATAATTATATAAATATATATTTAATATTAAAATAAATCTACCAAATTTTTTTTTTAATTAATGAGAAAGTTGGGCCAAAAAGAACTGAATTAATAAATAAATGAGAAAGTTGGGCCCAAATTTCATTAATGGCCCATGAGACCTATATCTAAACCTAAAATTTCAGAAACCCACTTATCCACATTGTAGTCTTGTTCTCTTCCTCTACGGGATTTTCAGCGGCGCTGCCTCCCATCTATTATACTCTTGTAATCTTGTTCTCTTCTTCCACGATTTTCAGCGGCGCTGCCTCCTCCACCTCAACCACCGCCTCCCATCTATTATACTCTTGTAGTCATGTTCTCTTCTTCCACGATTTTCAGCGGCCAGGCATCGCTGGAGGAAACGCGTCGCCGCTGCTAGAGAAATGTGCCGCAGCCGCAGCCAGAGGGAACGCAGCCGCCACCGCCACCGCCGCTATTGGAGGGAACGCAGCCGCCACCGCCACTGCGAAACAGTCCTTCAAACTTTTTTTTTTAACTTAAGTCCCAGCCGCCGGTTCATAGGGTCGAACCGAGGCCGGTTTGACCCGTTTATTTCCGTTTTTGACCGGTTCTCGAGCGGCTCATTAGTTGGGCGGTCCAACGCTTTAGAGTCGTACGTTGCTTATCCCGGTTCGCGGTTCGACCGGTCTGATCGGTCGGTCGTACCGGATTTTTAAAACATAGCTTCCCAGGAGTCCAGTACTCCTTATACAATTTAATACAATACTCCCTGATCTCGTTTTTTCTTTTTATTGGAAATTAAAAATTCAATTAAAACAACAACAGTTGCGAGAATATTCTACATTAAAATTATTTATATTTAAAAAATTTGCCGGTCTTAATCTAATCGGATTAGATCTGGATATTTTTTTCAAAATTCACTCAAGCTACAAATTTCAGGTTTTCGCTCCCAATATATGTTACAATATAGACAAATGCGTGTTACAATATAGACTACTTCACCAAGTAAGCAAAGGATGAACCCCTTGCCAAAATCAATCAGATGCATGTGATCAAGTTCATCTGGAAGACCTGATATGTAGGTTTGGAGTCCTGCAAGCTATCATTTCACGCAACGAAAAATAGTTCGATGGGTCCGAAGTCAGGGAATTCTGTGATAAATTGAAGATAAAAAGATGTTTTCAACTCCCTATCATCCCCAGTCCAACGGATAAGTCGAAGCTGTCAATAAAATACAAAGGAACTCTTGAAGGCCAAGCTGCAAGAGAAAATAGGCGTCAGAACTGCCTGATGTACTATGGGCCTACCGTACGACAACGAGAATCTCAACTGGAGAAACTTCTTTTGCTTTGGCATTTGAAACTGAAGCCGTCATAATGTTTGCCAAAATCGTGTCTCACGCAAGTGTACGTGGTCGTAGTAGACGTGACAAGGTAACCAAGCTAAAATATCGAACACAGGAAAACGATGCGATATCAAGCAAGTATTGAGTGTTCACAAAGGTGGATAGCTAGGAAAGCAAGAAAAAGATCATGGTTTCTATCTACTTCACAAGTAAAGTTAATCTAACTATCACCTTATAACAAGATGAGCAAATGCGGTGTGTGTGCATGGAAGTACTCCTACTATGGTTCACCTAGTGTCCTATCCATCCTAGCATGCAAAAGGTCTTTTGGTGTCTTAATCAAGCTATCACTCTAACTAGTGTAGCTCTAACTAGTGTCTAGATCTCTCTAACAACACAATCTAAAGGGCTCTATTAGGTGTCTAGATCTCTCTACAACACTCAATACTCTAATTAAGAGGTCTAGGCTTAAATGCAATTCTCATTGATTATAAAAGTCATTAATCAAACACTTG
>JAPKLY010000768.1:62048-75927 GCA_026898435.1 Prunella vulgaris | reverse complement strand
TAATCCATCAAGATCACTAATTCATGCATAGGATTAACAAGAGACCAAATTACACCATAGTATTCATACAACCATGCAACAAGAGATTAGCCCATGGCTAATTGGAAATGAAAATCAACAATTAATAATCTAATCATCATTATTGAATATTAAAATAAGAGAATTAAATGAAAACTTACCAATAGTAGATGAATTGAAATACAAGCTGCAAGCCTCCAAATTGCTAAGTCTTGATCCAAAGCTCAAAAACATAAATCGAACCATAGAAACATAGAAAATTCAATGGAGATTACAATGGAAAAAACGGATTAAAGATCTAATGGCTAGATCAATAGTTATGGTAGAAAGAAGATTGTAATCTGACTAAAAACCCACTAAGTAACCTCTAATCTCTCTCTAAAACTACCTAATTCTCTCTCTAAACTAATCTAAGAAAATGGAATAGTGATGGAATGCTTTGAATCTGATCCTTGAGGTATTTATAGTGCCCACAATGCTTAGACCAATTTGTCCTTCATTAAACGCGCGAAAGGACAAAAATGCCCTTGAAATTGTGCAGATCGGACCTGCGCTCGGACATAGGCATGAGTGCGCTCGGACAGGCCTGACCGAGCGGCTGCAAGAGGGTGATCGAGCGAGATCTCTCCAACTTGTACCTGTGAATTTTGCTCGGGCGTAGAAGGGGTTTGGCTCGGACGTGGCCTTGGATGCGCTCGAACACAGTCTAACCTCGACATCCGATTTTTGACTTTCGCATTTTCAAATCCCACGGCTCGTCCGATCTTCCTAGGGTCTCCAATTGAGTATTATAAATATCTCCATGAGCTCGGATCCCATCCTTTGACCTCCTCTAGTCGGGAATTCCTCGTTTTTGCTCGTTTTCACCTATAAAGCACACTTTCTTGCCAATAGCACAATTTATACCATATTAGGGTCAAATATGAACATAAACCAATCAATATAACACCAAAATAGATGCTAAATGATGAATTTATGATCCTAATCACATAACATAAAAAATGGCAATCCCAAGTCACAGAACATCCCAAAATCTTCAATGAAGAAAATGACTCGTCCTGAGATTGGATTTGGACTTGATAAAGGAGAATAGGTTGAAGTCAACACACAAAAATACAACCCATAAGAAACAATATGAAAGGTACTTTAGTTCTAAGGTTAGACTCAGGAAATTCAATAAAGGAGACCTGGTACTGAAAAAGACAAACGAGATATATAAAGGAGTATTCAGCACTACTGGGAAGGACCCTTCAGGGTGACAAGATGTCTGCCAAATGGGGCATACTAACTTAAACTTCCTGACAGATGTCAGACCAATACCCTTGGAACACATCTGATTAGGGTCATAATTGCATCATTTTGCATCCATTTTTATACGGTTTTGATTGGTTTATGTTCACATTTGACCCTAATATGGTATAAATTGTGTTATTGACCCTTTGTTGGCAAGAAAGTGTGCTTTATAGGTGAAAACGAGCAAAAATGAGGAATTCGCGATTATAGAAGGTCAATTGATGGGATCCGAGCTAGTGGAGATATTTATAATACTCAATCGGAGACCCTAGGAAGATCGGATGAGCCGTGGGATTGAAAATGCAAAAGTCGAAAATCTAAAGTCAAGGTTGAACTGTAGTCGAGCACATTCATGCCCATGATCGAGCCAGAGCCTTTGTATGGTCGAGCAGAATTCACCTGGTCCAGTTGAGTCACCTCCACTCGGACACAAGAGGAGACCCACTCGGGCAAGCCGTCCTAGCGCAGCCATGCACACTTCCGAGCGCACCTCCGAACAGGACCAATTTTGAGGGCATTTTCATCCTTTTGCGTGTTTAATAAGGGATATAATGGACCAAGCATGTGGGACACTATAAATACTCAAGGATCAGATTCTCAAGGGATATCTTTTCATTAGTTTTTCATTAGTTAGATCATTAGGTAGTTTTAGAGAGAGAATTAGGAAGTTACTTAGTGGGTTCTTAATTAGATTTTAATCTTCTTTCTTCAATAACTTTTGATCCATCCATTGGATCTTTAATCCGTTTGTTCCATTAGCTTAGTCTCGTTATTAGCTATGATTCTACGGTTTGATTTATGTTTTCAAGCTTTGGATCAAGAGTTAGCATTTTAGAGGTTTGTAGATTGTATTCAATTTCTCTACATATGGTAAGTTTTCCTTTAATTCTCTTGTTTTAGTTAATAATCATGATGATTAGATTGTTAATTGTTGATTTTCACTTCCTATTAGCCATGGGCTAATTCCTTGTTGCATGGTTGCATGAATACTTTGGTGAATTTAGTTCTTGTTAATCCTATGCATGAATTAGTAATCTTGATGGATTAGTTCTCTTATTAATGACTTGTATTAATGCTTGGGATGTTTAATTGGATTGAATGTGCCTATATGGTGAGCTATGAAATGAGAATTGAGTTATAAGAACTTTATGCATATCAAGTGTTTGATATTTGGCTTGTATGACCAATGAAAATTGCATATTACCTTAGACCTCTTAATTGGAGTGTTGGGAGTTGTAGAGAGATCTAGACACCTAATAGAGCCCTTAAGCTTGTGTGATTAGAGAGATCTAGACACTAGTTGGCTTGACTAAGACACCAAGAGACCTTTTGCATGCTAGGATTGATAGGATACTAGAGGAACTATAGTAGGATTACTTCCATGTACACTCCACACTTGCTCACTTCCTAGATTTGATAGTTAGATTTACAATTTCTTGTTGATTTAGTAGATAGAAATCATGATTTTTTCTTGCTTTCACTAGCTATTATCTTTGTGAACATTCAATACTTGCTTGTAGGGATGGCAACGGGGCGGGTCTGGGACGGGTTTGGCCTATCCCAGGACCCGCCCCGCCAAGAATTTTTAGGACCCGAGACCCGCCCCGCCCTGCCTTAATTATGAGTTGGACCCGCCCCGACCCGCCTACCTGCCTATTTTTTATTTTATTTTATTTTTATCATACATATTTACACAAAATATAATAAATTTTAAAATATAACATCAATATGCATATGCATAATTCAAGCAACAATAAATATGCAAAATAATCCACTTCAAGTTTCAACTTATTAAATCTAAATATTTAAAATCACACATATATTGTTCATTGAAATTAAAATAATAATAAAAATTAATAAACTCTAATTTGTACAATTTTTGCTCATGACTTTATGCACATATTTAATCTAATAATTTAATGAATATGTTAATTAATAGTCTAATTTTTATATATATTTAATTATACATATATAATATATATAATATATTTATTTAATTATATATTTAATTAATATATATATATACGGGGCGGGTCCACCTAATACCAAGACCCGTCCCAAACTCGGCGGGTTTTTGGTCAAACGGGTCCAAACCCGCCCCGCGACCCGTTTGATCGGGTTTTTACCCGGCCCGTACGGGGCGGGTTCGTGGCGGGTCCGAGTTTGAACCTGCCCCATTGTCATCCCTACTTGCTTGATATCACAACGTTTCCCTGTGTTCGATATTTAACTTAGTTAACTTGACACGACTACAACGACCACGTACACTTGCGTGGAAATCATACACGATTTTGGCAACCAACATCTCACCTTAAGAAGTACTTTCAGTAAAATAGCTTAAACCCCTGAAGGGTCATGTAATTCCACGATTACCATTGTACTAGTTGTGAAGAAAATTTCTCATTATTATTTCAGTTCAAAATAACTATTGTCCTCGCACCCGTCTCACTGAGCCTTTAGACTCAAGGACCCATGCTTTATCCATTCTAGATAAGTGATCATCCTAAAAACCTGAAGAGTCTTCGAGCTCTGAAGGCAAGATATGTTCGAAGTCATCAACGAGCTAATTATCTCTCTTATAAATGCTTCTACCATCAGGATCAGGCGAGCTAATTATCTCACTGAGTCCTGACAAATTAAACCTTCCCAACTAAAGACAGTTCCGCCTGGGTCGAATTGGCAAGCTAATTATCTCACAAGTACATGACTCAGGCGACAGGGTTCAGGCAAGCTAGTCATCTCATTGAACATGACCCAAAGACCACTTAAGGTAATTCCGTCAAGATTATATGAGTGAGCTAATTATCTTGTATAAGTAATCTTGATGATCGAGTTTCGGGCGAGCTAATTATCTCACTAAACTAAAATTCATTAAACTCTTTAAAGAGCAGTTATACGACATAGTCAGCAAGATAATTATCTTTCTTACGAACTATTGTTCATTAGAGTATAGGCGAGCTAATCATCTCCCTGATCCTAAGTCATATATCCTCTTCGAAAGCTAAATGAGTTACAATTTAACAAGTGATTTAATTTATTTTTTAACAAGTTGTACTCTAATTTCAGTTTTTCAGGTTCAAACCTCAGAAATTCTGATAAGGAAATGCACAGAAGTTCATTCAGGAAGTACAAGTCAGGAATTGATAAAAATATTATTTTATTGAAAGTGTAAAAGTTACAGAGGGTGCTGCACTCAGGGAGATTACATCACTCAAACCTGATGACTATTACAAGAAGAACTTCATATCACTACAGCCTAATGACTCATCGTAATTGCTCTAACTCCAACGTTTGCCTCCATAATCAGGGGTCCTCTGACCACTTCCTCTATAATATCCAAGAGGGAATCACCAGAAATTCTGAGGCCCTGAATTGGTAGGAACCAATATGGGGGTGCCTTGAGTGGGAAGTATCCCAAACATGCAATTGGAAGATAACTGACCTGACACCCCCCACCAGGGGCCTGCCATAGAAACTCCAGCCAGATCCAACTTCTGTAAGAGAAAGAGTCACGGAAAAGCAAATCGGAATGGAGATCCTATTAACACTCTGAGGGTTGAATAGGCAGATCACTAAAATTTAGACGATAAGAATGAAAAGCTTTCTCTTCTCCGAAGTCCCCGACAGATTACTCTCCATTGGTAGTGGGAGAGAACTACTGTACAATCGGTCTCATTCTCACTGAGGTTCAACATCGCCCCCCAACCAATGAAGCCCTTTCATTTGACCCATATATTTCCATGGAAAGCCTCCAACCTATGACCCAACTGAAGGTTAGTACTAGTGAAGGCCCATCACTCTCTTTAAACTCATTTTCGGAAGAAGACCCCATCAACAATAAGTACTCGACTTTTAATATAAAAAGAAGCAGTTGCAATTTTGCGATGATGGCTTACAAGGAGCAGCCTATTTATAGATCCAACCGGGGGGCGCATGTGTAAATTTAAAAAACCCTAAATAAATGTGGAAGGGCTTCAAGATAAATTCAACTAAACACATCTTGGCGAATCCCTACGAAAGTAGTTGTAATTTCTGCTTCTTGAGGAATATCTTAGGGAAATGGCGAGGAATAGTTATGTGACATGTCAAGGGTTCAATGAAATTAAGTAGCGTGTAAAGTGAACGAGACCGCCAAATATTCTAGCGGAACTCCCAACGAACGTACATTTAAAAAATGTCACTACGGCGCACAGCATTAGGAATGAAGAAGTGTTCAGAATAAAAAAACGTTGATCAAGGATGTTAAGGCCAAAAGCTTGAAGGGGAACTTGGAAAAATCCAAGTGTCCGAGGTCAGGAATCTAAATTCAGGATGAGCATATACCATTGAACCAGCTTTCTCTCAAGAAAATTGAGCAAAGACTGGGAGGCAATTGTTGTGCACAAATATTTCTTAACATTTTGGGCCCAGCCCATAACCAAGAAAGCTCCATCAAGCCCGAGTCTGTAGAACCCAGGCTAAGGTTGAATAAGCTTCAGGGTGATGGAGAGTTAGGCGAGTCACACTAAGACCATCGGGCAGCCCTGAAAGAAAGAGCATTGATTCTAAGTTTACCTCAGGGTTAGGACCAGAATGGTAGGAGACCGAAAGTCAGACAAATCATTAGAAGGTGCATGAAGTCTGACCTGAGCGAGTAAAATCATTCTAAGGAAACGTGATCTAGTGTAGATTCGACATCTTCACTGTGAAAATAAAGTGGAAAGAATTGTGCATCTAGCATGGGGAAAGGAGATAATCTTCTATAAATGTGTGATTGATCTTAGCAAGTATGAGCTCTTCAATTCAAGTGCTTCACTTGTATAATTGGTGATTTTAGGCTTTAGCAGAGATGGAGATATGTGAAAGAGAAAAAATAGGTGATGGAAAAAGAAACGAGTAGGATGTTGGAAAGTGAGTGTGTCTTCCAACTTACGTGGTTCTACCATCATCTCATCCAGTCGGTTCTAACAGAACCGTTAGAACCGACTGGCATGACAATCGAGAAAAAATGTTCATGTTGCATGTCACGTATCCAGTTGGTTTTATAAGTGGCGATTGGCTTTGCAGTCATTACTTTCAAGGCCGTCTGATTTTATTTTGATAAATACCTACTTTTTCTCCTATTTTGACAAAAAATATTGAAAACATCTCTATATTAATAAATTTTCGGCAGCTCCATGTCACAAAATTTTAAAGATATTCAATTTTAGTGACAAAAAAGTTCGATAAGCTTTTGAGGAATGAATGTATTTGTTCTGTTTCAATTTTTTATTTTTTAATATTTTTTAATGAAATCAATTTATAGTATTTAAGTGGACAGAATAAAATCAATTTGAGTGAATAAAACTATAAAAATATATTTTTAGTTCAATTATTAGTGGAATGAAGTATAATTTAGAAGTATACGTAGAAATTAAATAAGAGCATGGGAAAATAAGATTGGGATGGAGGGAGTAGTATTTTATTTTGAAATTTGAGAATTTTTTTTTTTAAAGTACTCTTCTGATAAGGAATGGTAATAACTTTGAAGAGCTTGTCCTGATCATGGTTGGTGTACGGTAGCTTTTGATTCCTTGTTGCTAATGTTGAGTGTATATTCTAATTTAATTTCGGATAAAATGAAAAAAAAATAAAAAAATCAAATCAAAAGTATTAATATCAAACTAAGATAACTCAATTAGCCAATTTACAGGTATTTATTGTAAATATCAACTTCTATCTTATTCATCTTCCTTTGATTTTTATTCAACAATTTGTTCTTTCTCATCTAGAAAGTGTCTTCCGTGTCTAATTCAATGTACACTAGTTGATTAGGTTATTAATATATCCGATAATATATTATTTAATTTTTGGAGTACCACAAATTCTAGCTCTTAGGATTAGAAAATAATTTGTGTTTAGTTTGAAAGAAAAAATTATATGTCTGCTAAAAGTATGCATGTTTTTTGCGGATATATAATTTTATCCTTTAAACCAAATTCACTTGAGATTATCAAATAAAAATTAAGATAATACTCTTAGGACATGATTGGTAGCATAGAAAAAGATATAAAAAAAATAGTTTCATGTGTTTGATCTACAATAAAATTTTCTTAAGGAGGCCCATGAAAAGTTTGGTCCATTACTTAATTTCATGGAAGTCATTGTACCTCTTTAGAAATTGCAACAGACCCTATGCCCCTGATACATTTTCCTGACAATTTTATTGCCCAAATTCTTCCACCTTGACGATGGGTTCCAGCGCACGAGCAGTGGCGGCGCTGATTCTTCAATTTCCGTTGATAATTTCTTTTTTGAACAGAGGTGGCGGAGCTTGTAGTGGCGGTGTCTGGGATACAGAGTTGGACTTCGACGGCCAAACAGATGGTAGAGCTTGGCAGTGGCGGTGGCAGGGCTTCGACGGTCATTGAATAGAGGCTGCAATCACATCCAAATTTACCGTCATTGATTTGAAAATTTGGGGTTCATAATCAATTCATTTCTTTAGTGGTTGCAAATCAATGATTTTCTTCAGTAATTCCTGAAAATTTGGGGTTCAATATCAATGGCTGCAAATCAATTTCTACTTTCATTAGTCAATTTCTTTCTTAATTCAACAATCAATTTTCTTGCTGGGTTGGTAGGGATTATGAGTTGAAGGAAAGCTTGTAATCAATTTGGGGTGAAATTGTTTTATGCTTTGGTTTCCATGGCATGTGCAGTAATTTGAGGTGGCATGGTTTTATGCTTCAGTAATGAAATGGGGTGTGTAGTATGGTTTTGATTTTTTCGGTGGAATAGTGGTCAAGTTTGTTTCCATTTATGATTTTTATATTTTGTTTTAAAGACATGAGTTGCCTTCTTCCAACAGTGCAGAACAAAAAGATCATTGCATCAGAGGGGTCAATGTGCCAGTTTGTTTAATATTTTCGTGTGCACAGGCATTACTAAAGAACGAGGAGAAGATTCATCTCGTACTTTCACCTTGCATCAAATATGAAACAGTGTAGCAATAATGTTGTATCATTAATAGTTTCAGCTATATGTTCGTCAATGTTGGCTTGCGTGTATATCTTGTCTTGTTGAATTTTAAAAAGCAAAGGCATTTCGTCACGAGTTATCATCTCGTTACATACTGGCTGTAATATTATTTCTACTGTTTTAGATCCAACGGCTTTATTCTGTAATCTCTTCATTAATGTCAACTATGAGCATGTTTTAATTTCAAAAGTTATTCTAAAGCATTCAAATTTTTTATAATTGATGCCCTAATTTTACTGAGTTTGTATTATGTCAACAAGTTTCATCTTGGTTTACGACTAATATATCAGAGTAAACAATTAATGTTAGTTAACAGAACAATTAATTTCATTCAAAATTAATACCTTGTGATAAAATATTTTATACTTTATAATGAAGTAAGAGGATAATGCTTCTTATCTCTTTATGGAGTGTAAGTTTGCACAACAAGTTTGGTCTGTGTGTTACCTGTGGCTTGGTGTTTATATGGTTCCACATAGAACTCCAAATTTTCATTTTCCAACATGGTGATATGTTTGGAGTTGGTAACAAAATTGGTAACAAAAGTGGAGTGTCTTATACTATTTGGATTTGTGTTGTGTGGTCCATTTGGGAGGGAGAAAAAAGTGTATCTTTGACAATGTTAGTCCAAATCCATTGAGAATGATGGACGATATTAAAGCTAGAGTTTGGTCGTGGTTATCTGTTAAAATATTGTCAAAAGAGAATGTGTCTCTTTGAGAGTAATTTGAGAATCTTAGAAATTGTATTGGTTAGACTAGGTGGGTGTGTTGCACAAAGTGACTGTTGTTTCATAGTTTTGTAAGAGTTGAAGGACTTCTTGTCCTCCAAACTAATGAATTTTCTTTTAAAAAAAATCTTTAAAGAAGTAGAATAATTAATAATTAATGCTCTCCGAGTAAACTTGTTGGTCCCAAAGGCAGTTTTTAGGTAGGAAATTCTTAACCAAGTCTAGAATGGGGGTTTTAATAGACTTGGAGAATTTAACACTTTTCGTTTTTGACCTTTTACAAAATATCAGCAGACTTCCTGAGGGTCGTCTAGTTTTAATGAAAAATAGTGTGCTAGTGAGATTTTGAGTGCAGAAACGTTTTACTTTGAAAATTCTTTTAAGTTATTGTACACACAAAATAAAGAACAGAAAGTAAAGGGCAAAGACACACGATGTATAGTGGTTCGGACCAAAATGTCCTACTCCACTCTCCACAATCCAAAACGGACTTGTGGGTCTCTCCACTAACTTTCTCTCTTTCTCACTCACTTTTTTTAGAGTAAACTCTCTACAATTGTCAATGCTAGAATAGCAGCTGACTTTCACCGCTTCTACAAAACTTACAACTGATGAATGTGTAAGAGTGAGTTTGTGAATAGAAGTGAATATTTGGGCAGCGTTTTTGCTTAATTAATCGCGAGATAAATCGTTACTAAAATCTTCACTGGTATTCCTTTATATAGGGGTTGATCAACTAGTCGTTAGAGTTGACTAGTGACCAAATCCCTATATTTTCGAACTCAATCAATCAGATTGATTGATTGATTATTCTCTTGATTTTCGGTAATCTTCTTGATCTTCCAATCAATCAAGTTTGTCCCCTTGATTGATTGACCTTCTGTTCCAGAAATATTCTAGCTGTTGTGTTCCTTGGTTGATTTAGTTTATTCTAGAACGTGTACAAGACCTCTTCCGCTGATCTATTCCCTCAGCTGGTGTACGAGCCTCGTCTGGTATTCGAACCCCACCTGATGTCGAAAAGCCTCTCCTGATATCTCAGGTCTTAGCGGACATCATCTGGTTAAACTTTTACCTCTGCTGGCATCTTCGGACCTCGTCTGATCTTGGTCCTTAGTCTTGCCTGCAACTGGCTCTTCAGCTGGTCTCTGTCTTCAGTTGGTATCAGTCTCTTCTGAAGTTCTTGTCCAGACTATGTCTAGTGCCAGCTGCTCGGGTTTTCTGTCTTCTGGGATATGCTAAGTCCTCAAAGTCCTTAGCTGGTCTTCTTTTCTATGAACACTCTGTGATCTTCAAGGCAGTAGGGTATGTTCGCCCTTACAAGAATACCTTTCTAATCCTATACTATTCATCAGATGACCAACAGGTTCCGCTGGTCCTATTACATACTAAGTGGTTTGTCATATCATCAAAACTCTATACAGAATATCCAAATAAATTCCCCCTTTTTTATGATATTAAAACCAACTCAGCTGATCTCAAAAGATAAGCATTTTATTAATCAAGTAATAGGGTAGAAAAGAAGATCTTTATGTAAGATCCTTTGAACAGAAGTAAGAGGCAACTGAGAACAAGAAGTTGTCTGAAGAGATAAACATTTCATTTCAAAAGAAGAGAGAAATACAAGTACAGAGGATACCTATCCATCAGCTGACTCAGCTGAGCTATTACAGAAGTGAAATTCTATCCTCTACAGGTACCTGCATCCAATCTAGGAACTTCTTCTCAGTCTTCTTCAGGTTCTGCGGAGACTTATCGGGTAGAGTGTAGAAGAAAGGTGTAACCAGGCCAGACCACATCTTCTAAATGTCCCTCCAGTTGGGCTTCCCTCTGGCATCTGCTGGCATGATGACGTATTCCAACTCAGGCAACTCTGGGTGAGCATGCCAGTTGAGCATCACACCAGAGATGAACTTGTAGAACTCTGGACTCATTGTTGTAATTTTGATCTTTCCTTTGAGTAGTAATATAGCAAGGACAAGAAAAGGTTAGGAGGAGGTTACTTATGAGTGGGTGATTCACCTTTGTAATACTTGTGTAATCTTTGAGGGTATCTCTTATACCCTATTTAATGAAAGTCTTCTTTTCTGATAAAAAAAGAACTCTGGACTCTTCCTCATCCAGACTCTGAACTGTTCATTCCTCTCTCTCACCTTTGATTGGATTCCGCTAGATGTAGAACTGAATAAAACCTTGGATCTTGATCTGCCTCCACAAGGTAATTTGCTCAGGTGACATGTGAGGGAGGAACATCTCGACTGGTCCATCTACCAGAGGGTCATTAGGATCGGGGATAAAAGTTGATGTCTTCTGCCTTCTACTCTGGGGCACTTGCTTTCCTTCCTTCTTCATTCTCCTGAGGTAGCGTCTGTTTCACCTGATCATTCATCTCCCTCTCGTGACGCTTGTTCCTCTCCTCAGGAGTTTCATGTGTGCCGTGCATCTGCAGCTCCTTTGCAATCCGAAGATCGAGGTCTTCGTGCATCTGCTTTCTCTGCTACTCTCTTGCTTCTTCTTGCTCTTCTTCCCTCTGGAGGGTTTCTGCCAGCTTGAGAGACTTCATCTCCAGAGCACGCTTCCTTGCCTCGTCTCTGTCATTGATGTAGTCCTCAACGTTCTGGACCCTTATTGCCATCACTGCGTGATTGTTTACCACCAACTCCTTCAAAACAGCAACCTCGGCTTTAAGAGAGGCAATCTCAGGTGAGTTAGACACAATATCAGCCGAGTTCTTCTCTTTCACCTTTTTAATATCATCAACAACAGACGAAGAGGAAAGTGGAGAGGGAATCTTGGTCAGATCAGCGCGTAGGTCCTCCTGACCCTTCAGACGCAACTCAGTCTCCTTATCCAGTGTTGTCTTCAGCTGATCAACCAGTGACATGTGAGCTTTCAGCACAGTCTTGGCATTGTCCAAATATTCTTTGCCAATTCTCTCAAACTCCATCTGAGTGAATACAAACTCAGACTTGGCAGAGCAAAGACTCTCCTCCAGCTTTTCAAGAAGACGTTCCTCTGGTTAATGATGGAGTGTTGAATGCTTTTCTCTATCAGAGAGGGGGCCAAGGTCTTGGCTAAGTTCAGTGTGGCCATCATCATATGAATATGTTCATCAAAGAACGACTGCATCCGCTACAGATGCCACGAACTCCACATCTACTGTCTCCGGGCAGTAGAGGGCAATTCCGTCTGCCAGCAACACTGCCCTTGCTACTTTCCTCAGTACTGCAGGTGGTCAACTCAGAAGGGCTCTGAACTCCCAGAGCACTCTTTAGAATGTCCTCCCACTCCATGAAGTTGGTCTCGCCCATCTCCTCAATCAGGTTTAGGAAAATAGCGATGGCCCCTTCTCGAACTCATCCCTAGACGAGCCCCTCAGCAAGAAAGTCAAGGTGGGCTTGGTGTGGGATTAGGTTTGGGATAAGGTGTGTAAGGTGGCAAGGGCTGAGACTGTCAGACCCCTCTCTATCTTGCCTTTAGGGCGAAGATTTGTAAAATAAGGAGATGAGGGGTCATGAACAGTGGGTGAGGTAGGGAGTTCATGGGAAATGGGATCAGGGTTAAGGGGTGTGGTGTTAGCTACTGGCTCACCAGAGGCAGCTATCTCCTCTGGGTCATTGCCAGCTGGGCAAGTTGAGGGGGATGGGTTAGAACATGATAGCTCATGAAATAGCAAGGCTAATATTGAAATGTCCCCGACCTCTTGATTGGCAAGGAGAAAAAAATTCAACATGGATTAAGGAACTTCAATATGGAAAATTGTAACTTATTTGCTCTTGCATGAAGTTTTTCTATCTATAAAAAAAATCCTTTTAACTGAAAAAAGTCCAGCAAATTTTAAAGATTTTGTAGGATTTTGATGACGTTTAAGATTTTGTAGGATTTTTAAAATCAAAATTTTAATGGATTCTTTAGCACTTTGTAAACTTTGCAGAATTTCATGGATTTATGACATACGATAAGAATTCAAGATTTTTTCATTACTTCAATTAAAAAAAAGGTTAAAGACAAAAAAAATCATAATATAATGTCCTTCTAAATAACATTCATCCACATATCTATAGCTATATTAGTCCTCCAAGCATTAGCGCCATGTCATTCTTGCTCTTGTTATAGCATCATTAGTAGTTTGGAATCATGAGCCGAACCCTCCCACCTACTTAGAACGTAAATGAACTCCAAATCAAAATTTAAAGAGTAGGGTTTGCATGCATGAAATTTACTTTTTTATTTCTTCCTTTTTTTTCTTTTTTTTTTTCTATTATACTTTCATTTTACCAATGATAGCATGTACTTTTTTGTTTTATTACATGGCTTTTTCGCACAGTATATATGCATAATTAATTTGGCTCAAACCATTGATATAAAAAAATCATACCTTTATTTATGCGTAATTTTGTTAGAATTACATTATCATATATTAATTTCTACTTATCATATTATATATGGTATGATATACACACACACACATATATATATATATATATATATATATATGTGTGTGTGTGTGTGTGTACGTTAAAAAACTATTGAAATTGAATAATCAAAGCAATCAAAGTAAAAGATAACAAAACTCAAATTCCGCAAAAAAATACTATCAATGGAAATATATTACCTAATGACATATGCAATATATAATATTAGTAATACAATATACTAATATAAAAAATAAATATTTATCTTGTGTATAAGTTATGATGAACAATATCGTTTTGCTGATAATAAAATTTTTAAATGAACCAATATGTATATATATACATATATATTTAATGAATTAATTATAATAATTGTTTTATTTATTGTAATATATATATTTATATAATATTAGCACTCGTCACT